>JAXQQM020078668.1:0-153785 GCA_034641835.2 Pinus albicaulis
GATCATTTCGCTTTTTGCATATCATTCTTAGGTGTCTCGCTTGTTCCACTTCGTTGCATTTCGCTAGGAGCATGCCATTGACTGACGAGGGGGTCTGGTTGTCTTGTGTTTCCTCATGCTTGTACCTGCAGGGCTATTTAAAAATTCCTCAAAAATCACTGAAGTTCATCGTCATTTCATTCATGGTCATTAATGATTGTTTTCATTAAAAAGAGTCTTTAGTCTTAGAGTCTAGGGTTTTCAAGTCCTTTGCATACATGTCATAAAAGCCCGCAGGCCATGAGGTTGGTTTTGCAAGTTTTCTATTTCACATTTTTATTATCAAAAGCATTTGAAGACATTTCTAGTCCAAAACTCTGTTTTGGAACTAGAAATTGTCTAATTTCATGTTTGTAATAATTGTATTTATTTCATCATAAGAAGCTTCAGTGCAAGCCTCTGATCCTTTCCAAAGCCAAGTGCCGCATCCCTGCAAAAGACAAACAAGTATTTTCAGTCCAAAACTCAGAAAAGCCAAAAGAAAAGCATTGTATTAAATGACCAAATGTCAAAATGCCAAACATTATGAAAGTGGGTTATCAAAAAAATTTGAAATCAAATCTGATTTGATGAGATATTTTCTTCATATATAAAACATGGCAAACAAAATCATTTGCAAGAAATCCGCAAGGCAGAAGTCGAATTTGTGTTCTTGAAGGCCGAAGCCGTGTTTGCAGAGTTTTTGACAAATAAGGAGGTGGGCTACCCATACAAGTCACGCGCCCACTTGCCGGCGCTACCCATATAACGCCTACAGCCACAGTTAATTAACACCTAAAAGGCCTAATTTGCCGCGCGGGCCACCAAGCGTAGGCGCTACCCATATAGCGACAGAGCCCAGAAAATTTTTGTCTTGCGCCCAGTTTCGTATCAAATCGGCTCATCGACTTGCAAGTAGGTTTCTAAAGGTTGCTCAGTAGATTTTTAGCATGATTGTGGTGTTATTGATGTTGGGAAACAAGCCTTGGTTGAAGAGAAATGTATAAACCCTACATTTATATGCATATTTATTCCTTAAGGGTTTTGAATATATATGGACAGTCTTGTGAAGAGTTTGAAAACCTTTGTGAATGGTAGATATGCTCATGCCCTGGCACATTGTGTACATCATCCTCACGCCCTTATTTTATCATCTTACCACTGCTGTCATGTCCTTTCATGTTTTTACATAGTCTTATGTTGACTGGTCTTTATCCTCCATCACCATAATATCACCGCTGCTGTCATCATCATTCTATTACCACTGTGATGGCCATTTGTTTCACTATGGTCATTGTCATGTTGTTCCTATTCTCCATTTGATAAAACACAGTCCCATATTTGTTTGCTCCTTTGACAAATTTTGGCCATCATTATAAAGTTGTACCATACATTTGCATTTGGTACTCATTTGTCAAACTTACTTGTGATCAAAATAGTGATAGTTTTTATGCCATTAAAACAGAGCCATCCTCATTATGATTTTGTTCTCCTGTGATACTTGGGTACATGTGTGACATTTATTGGGTTTTGAACATACATTAAAATTTTGCCTTCACTGCACCTATTTCGGCATCCATATTGCAAATATCTTGTTTTCAAAGCCATGTCAGAGACAGACTTAGTTTATGAGCAGGAGTCTGACAGTGATTCCACAGCAGAGGGTAATGTGCCACGGAGGCCTCACAAAGGTGGCAAAGGTGGTAAACATCTCAGGGAGGAGCCTAATTCTTTGGCTCAATTGCAGGCATGTCCGCTTGCAATGGATTTTTTTCAGTATCAGTCACGTTTTCGATTCTGTGAGATGATTTCACAAACCCAGCTTCATCGTGAACTAGCTCGTCTGTTTGTTCTACATTTACATGATGGCCATGTAAATCTCGCTGGAGTAGATTTCATTTTGTCACCAATGACTATTGCTCAGGCCACTGGCATACCAAATTTAGGAGAGGAATGGAACAAACGTCAGCAGTTAGAGAAATTCCACTATGAGCCATACATCAAACCTGGGTATATGAGGCACTTGGGTAGAGTTTTTCCTTTCAGATTCCTGAGGGATGAGTTTGCACCACTGATGAAACTCATCATTCGGTATTTCAGTTGCGAGGGCAGATTCTCGCGTCTCTTTGCGTATCATGTTCGTTTGTTGATGCACTTCACGAGGGTACGTATGATGAACATTCCGTACTTCATGTATCGCAACATAGAGAGGATGATGATTTTTGTACAGAAGAAGACCCCAGCACAGCAGCATAGAAGTATATATCATTATGCTCTGATCAAGATCATAGTGTTACATCAGTTGGCACAGCAGGGCATCACTTGGGAGGATTTCATCTCCCGTGACTTTTTCACAGCGCCACAGCCGCCTCCCGAGGTAGTTCATGATGTGGGAGAGCCTTCACACCAGCCTGGCATTCCTGAGATTGAGCATATCAGCGCTCCATTGTTTGTGACATATCAGCGAGGCCACAGGGCTTTATTTGCAGCTACACGGCGAGTATTATCTCCACCCGGGGTGGAAGGGGTCTTGTCGACTCCATCAGTAGAGCGAGTATTATCTCCACATGATGTGGAAGGGGTCTCGCCTTCTTCTTCAGAACAGGTACAGATCCAGGACAGGGGCAAAAATCCCATGCATGATGAGGGCCCATCAGGAGGCCGGGACACGGATTTCACGATCATTGATGTTGATGCGAGCTCTCCTAGCTCGAAACTGAAAGAGATCATCCAGGAGCAAAGGGCCGAGAATGACACGCTGAAAGATAAATTGCAGAAGGCTCAGTGGGTGATAAACTACCTGGATCAGCGTAACAAACAGCTAGAGGATGAGCACACACTTTATGAGCTGCGGCGAATCCGTGAGGATCGACAATTGGCCCGGAAGAGACCAGGTGACATGACACCAGTTGAGCGAGAGACTGAACTCACGCATGTTAACATTCATTTGGAGAAGTTGTTGGAGAAGGCCAACAGAGACAAAGACATTCTTCTTCACATGAAAGGTCATTATTGGGCTCGCATGCATATCTGCAAAGCAAGAATGAAGATTCTGAAGAGGAGTTTGAGCGAAGCACTAAAACGACGGAAAAGGCCTGATCCACTCCAGATTTTAGCCGAGGCTTCGTTGATTGGGCATGATACATGATGGAGGGTCTTCACTCCGAATTTGAGCAAATTCGGAGAAATTTTTGTTATTTTGAAATATTTTGGTCCAAAAACAGATTTTTCCGCTATACGGGTAGCGCGTTGACATGCTCACTTTTGTTTGGGACACTTGCTGAAGGAAATATTTGTATTTTTGGGTTTTTCATGGTAAGTTATGCATTCTCAGGCATTTCTGAAGCATTTCATCAGGTTCTGGATGGTCAAAAGGCCCAAAAACACCATGAAAACCACCTTGCTGCCACCTTTTGCACCAGCAGGAAGTACTTCTGGGAGAATGAAGTTTTGGAGGGTCAAATGAGCTCCAAATTGGGAAATTCCACTTGGGTTGGATAGCCAACATCCAGGGCTTTCCAACGAGATATCATGAGCTCAATTTGGATGCTGAGAAGTACTTCAAAATCAGTTTGAAAGGCACGCTACCCATACAGATCAGGGGCGCTACCCATATAGATTTTTGGCTGAATTTTCAACTTCCAGCTCAGAATTTCGGCCAGTTGGGACCAGTTTTGCTTGTGGATGAAATTTTTGGGTTTTCATGATGTAAATTGATGGTTGGCATGTAAATTTGGCTTATTTTTACCTATTCTAGAAGATTCACTCTCAAAATAGTGAAAATCATGTAAATGAATCATTTTCCACTCTTTTAGAGGCAAGTTGTTAGCTGCCTAGATTTTAGTTCCTTGATTAGAATTTGGTTGAAACTGATCCCTGAAGAAGGAATTCGACCCCTAGAGGCATGGGAAGGGGTTAGGATTCTCTATATGATGTAATTTCTCAATCATTTTCAGAGGTTGGATAGGTTGGACTCTTGGGAAACTTTTGGCACACTATTGTACATATTTTTCATATTTTGGCTAAGGAAAGATCAGAGGTTTTGCAGCACCTCTTGGGATTCTTGTGGCTTTCAGTTCTTGATGGTGTTTTCTCTTATTTTATTGTAAGTTATTTCATGTTTAATGTATGCCATCCCTTCTTATGCTTCTGAAACTAAAATGAATGAGTAGATGAGGTTGAATCCATTGTTTACAGTGCTCTGCCTTTGAATTCATTTAGTTTTGTATGTTTTCGCCTGTTTGGAGAGGATCCAAGTTCTTCTTTGCCCTCCTCAGCTCCTTGTCTTTCTGATCCATCCATATACTCAATCAAAAGCATCAAGACTATTGCCTACCTCGCCCCAACTCGAATTCTGCAAAGATCTGGCCTTATCCCCGGACCCAAAAATTGTTTTTCCCATTTCTCCAACGAAAACCCAAAAAATCAAAATCAAACATTCCTATCTCTTTACTAGCCTAAAATCAGTATTCATTGTTCATTATAAGTCATCTCAGCCCCTCTGAAAACCTTTTGCCGAGATAGACCCGGAGAGAGCCCTCTCCTGTCCTCGTAGGGCTAGCTACGAGGCTGAGCGTGGTTTGATGTAGCCTTGAGTTTTACCTTATTTCAGCCTAAGGTAGATTTGAGCGCTAACATAGTGGCGAAAATACTGGGGAAGAATTGGTTTGCTTGTTGATGTGTTTTTTTCATAAGTCTTAGACGGAGTCTGAAGTCACGCTAGGTAGCTTTCGAAACGCTTTTGCCATGCATAAGCGGAAGTAGATAAACGCTGCTTCAGTTGATCTCCGGTAAGCTTGTGAATGCAGCACTTGATTTGAAGTTTACCCCAGTATACTTGTTCGTTCTAGACCTTTGGATGATTGAGTCTAGAAGTCAAAAGGCTGAAGATAATTGATTTTGTTCCTTGAAATTTATCCCGAGAAGATCAATACACTGGCTTCAAGAAGGAATAATAGGTCAAATCCTGACCCTAATCCACCAACGATATTTGAAAATCCAAATCTGATTCCTAGGATCCTTAGAAGACAAGGAAGTCAAGAAAGTTATGAAAGAGAAAGTCAAGAGAGTTCTGGAAGTTCCAGATCGCTTTCTAGATCTGCATCCTGTCTTGTGAAAATTATATATGTTGACGAAATTCCTTTTGATGAACGATTTGAAACATCCTTATTTGTAAATTTTTCTGAAACTGAATTATCAAGATTAGTTCCGGATCCATTGTTTTTTGAAGATTTTCAATTCAGATTTGTTTCATATCACTTGGATAGACAGTTGCAAAATTCCATTGTGGCTACCAACATTCCCAAATTCACTGAATCTGCTTCACAAACTCTTGGACCATTTGAAGTTGCATCTAGTTCATGGATTCCCACTGAACCTTCCTTTATCCCTACCATTCCCGTTCAGCCTGCGATTTCTGATCAGCAATCAGCAATAGTTTCTCCTCCGTCTCCACCACATACACCTCGTTCACCTACTGCTCCCAGTCCTCCTGTTTCTCCGAGACAGCAGATTATAAATCCGCCAAGAGTCATGGCAGCCAGATTTGCACCTCTTGCTTTGCCGGCCAATTTAGATCCTATGCCTGCTGATTACCAGAGCAAGATTCCCATATTTGATGGCACACCACAGAGTATATCAGCTCAGCAGCATATTTTCCGGATGACAGACTTTTTGGACCTGCATGAAATTGATGCAGAAAATGTTTCAATGAGATTGTTTGCCCAGACTTTTGGAGGAGAGGTTCGTAAATGGTTCAGAGCTCTACAGGCCAGAAGTATCAATACATTGCAAGAGCTTCAAACACAATTTTTAGATCGATGGGAGATGAAAAAATATCCGCTGCAGATCACTTCAGAGTATACAAACATCAAGCGTAATCCTGGTGAGTCCGTTCAGGATTATATTATCAGATTCAATACAGTGTATAATGCAATTCCAGATGACTTAAGACCATCTAAAAAGTCAGCTCTTCTTAAATTCCCGGATGGTTTTGATCCGGAGATGGCTTATTCCCTTCGTGATCGAGATCCGCCTACCTTAGAAGATATGCAGAAGATTGCCGTTAGTGTTGAGGCGAATCTGAACGATAAGAGAGCACGGTTGAAAGCAGAGAAAAGAGTGACAATAAAAGAAGAGCCTTCCACATCTACATCTGAACAGCACTTGATTCGTGAGATGGAAAAAATGTTCAAAAGGATGAACCTTGACAAATCAGAAACGCAGATTCGAAATCCAAATTACCGTGGCCAGCAGCAGCCACAGTTCAGAATAAAGCAGCGTGAACAAAGACCACCAGAGCCAGCAGCCCAACAGCAGATCAAGACACCTCTTTTGCAGAATTTTGTGAGTCAAGATTTAGACGATGATGATGATGTAGCAGGTGAGAAAAATCATTTCTTTACTCCCGACGATCTGCCTATTTATATCACTGAGGATGAAGAATACGGAGATAGTTCAGTTGTTCAGAAAGATGAAGATTTCATTCTAGCAAATGATGCAAATTTAGAGGAAGAATCAGATGAATACCAAAGAGGATATTTGAATGCTTTGTCTACCCAACAAAAGCAATACTCATTGAGAAACCGAGATGTGCCCATAAATCCAATTCAGAAACGAAAAGAAGCTTCAGCACCAAAGACGGATTCACCGATACCACAGAAGAAAGGAAAAGAGACAATTGATCCCACAGCTAGTAAAGTATCATCAACAGAAAAGGTAAATCAGTCAAACATAGTGAAAGACAAGGCTGAAAAGAAGGAAGTTCCAGTCAAAGAAGTTGAGAAAGTTTCAGCATTTAGTTTGGAAAATGAAATTTCCAAATTAAAAATATCTATTCCTTTGACAGAAATCATGAAGAACAGCAGCTACCGTGGTCAAGTCTCCAAAATTCTGAACTTTGATCCAATGTTCGATACGGTAAATGTTGAGGATGATCAGCCAGAATTGATTTTCGGGCCTGCATTAGATGGTGAGTCACCTGACAGTGATGTTCCTCCCTTTTATATCAGTTTGAGGTTGCATGAATATGTTTTGCACAATGCCATGTTCGATTCGGGTGCTCCGCACAATTTGATGCCAAAGGCGATCATGGAAAAGTTGGGACTAGACATTACGAGAAAATATCATGATTTGTATTCATTTGATTCCAGCCGTGTGAGGTGTATAGGACTCATCAAATATTTGGTTGTAAGCTTAGATCAAATTCCAGCGAAGAATGTCTTAATGGATGTGGTTGTGGCGGACATTCCTCCGCGATTTGGAATGCTCCTTTCAAGATCTTGGGGAGCAAAGTTGAAAGGTACACTTCAGTTAGATTTTTCCTACGCTACAATTCCAGTCTTTGGTCAAATGAGAAAGTTATATCGAGAGCAGAAGATGAAATACATGATAACCAGCAAGGAGAAGCCAATCAATCATCCTGTAAATTATGTACATACCGACTTAGAATCGTTTGTTTTATTTGTTGATAGTTTTAATGATATAGATAGTCAATTAGTTCAGGCGGAAGATATACCAGAAATCACTGAGAATTTTAGAGAAGTTCTGCAAAAAGAAAGAAGAGAAAAACAAGCTACTGTGGAGCAATCAGCTAAAGACAATGGGCAGCAAACAGAAAAAACAGAGCCGGCGCAATTTCAGCATTTAGAGGACGATGAAGATGGTCTTTGGACCATGGATTTTGATGGCACAGTGGGCAGTGATGGTGCTGGAATTGGTGTGTGGATTCGTAGTCCGTTTTCCGCTCCAGATAAGGTTCCGAGCAATGTGAGAGTGTGTTCCTACAAGATGGCATTTGATTGTTCTAATAATGAAGTGGAATATGAGGCTCTAATTGCTGGCCTTAAGATTCTTAAGAAGTTGAAAGCGAAAAGGATTGCAGTGTATGGTGATTCAGAGTTGGTGATAAAGCAGGTTAAAGGTGAGTTTCAGGCCAAGCATCCTCGCATGAGGGCCTACCGTAATGCAGTTTTAGGTATTCTAAAGTTATTTTCTGATCATACCTTGACATGTGTGCCTCGCATACAAAATGGTGTTGCTGATGGACTTGCTAAGGCAGCAAGCAATTTAAAAATTCCAATGAATTCCAGCAACAAGTTCGAGATTCATGTGAAACACCGCCCCACCGTTCCAGACAATCAGTGATGTTGGCAAGTCTTTCAGGATGACGAGGAGATTAGTGATTTTCTGCAGAATAAGGGTAAGTTTAAAGACACCTCCATAGATACAGAACATGATGATGGTAATGATGATATACAAATAAATCAAATGGAAGTGCTGCAACTTAAAGATAACATCATTCCTAAAGGATTGATTCCATTGGAGGAACTATTTGATCAAGATGATGTAGCCCGCAAACCGACATTGAGGCCGACTGAGAAAGGTGTTGAAGAGGTAAATATTGGGACAGCTGAGAATCCCAAGATGGTAAAGTTATCAAAATCATTGTCACCAAAGGTAAAGGCAGAGTATGTGAAATTGTTGTCTTCATTTTCTGATGCTTTTGCGTGGGATTATTCAGATCTAAAAACATATGACACTAACATCATTCAGCATACTATCCCCATTAAACCAAATCAGAAGCCTTTCCGTCAAAAGTTGAGGAGAATCAATCCAAAGCTGCTACCATCAATTGAAAAAGAGGTAAACAGGTTGTATAAGTCTGGAATCATTGTGCCTATCCGATTTTCAGATTGGATATCAAATTTGGTGCCCGTGAGAAAGAAAACAGGTGAGATCCGTTTATGTATCGATTTCAGAAATTTGAATAAGGTATCATTAAAAGACAATTATCCGCTGCCAAAAATGGACCATATATTGCAGCGAGTAGTTGGAGCATCCAGGATGTCACTACTCGACGGATACTCAGGATATAATCAAATCTTAGTGCATGAAGATGATCGTGACAAGACTGCGTTCACCACCCCATGGGGAACGTTTCATTATGCAAAAATGCCGTTTGGTTTGAAGAATGCAGGCGCCACCTTTCAGCGTGCAATGGACATGGCTTTTGCCAACGAGAAAGATGTATTTTTGGTTGTTTACCTTGATGATTTAACTGTGTTTTCAAATTCTGATGAGGAACATTTATATCATTTGAAAGTTGTTTTCCAGAAGTGCAGAAAATATGGCATTTCGTTGAATCCGAAAAAGAGCCTTTTTGCAATGGATGAAGGCAAGCTCCTTGGCCACATCATATCGAAAGACGGCATTCGTGTTGACCCTGCACATGTTGAAGCCATACAGCAGATTGAGCAGCCCCGAAACAAGAAAGAAATACAATCATTTAATGGTAAAATGAATTTTTTGCGTCGTTTCATTCCAAATCTTGCAGAGCATCTTAGAGAAATCACGAACATGCTGAAAAAGGACAGTCAGGTAAAGTGGACAGAAGAGGCGGTGAAATCATTCAATTTGGTAAAGTTAGCTCTTTCTTCAGCCCCTATCTTAATCAGCCCGGACTACACACAGGACTTCATTTTGTTTTCTTTTGCTTCTGAGCACACATTGGCAGCTGTTTTGATGCGAAAAAGGGATGGAGTTGAGCAGCCCATTGCTTTTTTCAGTCGGATCATAAGGGACAGAGCATTGAAGTACAATATTATTGAGAAACAAGCACTTGCGCTTGTAAAGGCTTTGAAAGATTTCCGTGTGTATATATTGCATTCCCACATTATAGCATACGTTCCTAACGCAGCAGTTAAAGATGTTTTGGTACAGGCAGATCCAGAGGGAAGACGGGGTAAGTGGATTGCTGCGTTGTTAGAATACGATGTGGAGATTAAACCAACCAAGCTGATCAAAGGACAAGGACTCGCCAAGCTCATGGCTGAAACAAATCTGCATGCTCTAGATATAAATTTGATTGCTGCCATGTCCGATGAAGATGAGGAGAGTACGTCAGTTCAGGTATCTGATATTTTTGTTTCTTCCCCTTGGTATGCTGACATTTTATACGTGCTTCAGAATTTGTCTCCACCTCCCCGGATGCCTAGAAATAAGAGTAGAACATTGAAGTTGAGAGCTGCAAAATTTTGCATTCTGAATTCTGCATTGTATTGGAAAGACCCTGGGGGAGTGTTGTTGAATTGTTTGGTAGAGGAGGAAGCTCAAAGAGTTTTGGAGGACTTTCACAGAGGTGACTGCGGAGGCCATTTGTTTTGGAAGACCACAGCGAATAAGATTCTAAGGGCAGGGTATTATTGGCCTTCTTTTTTTTCTGATGTATATAAGGCTGTTAAGAATTGTCACGAGTGTCAAATTTTCGAAGGGAAGCAAAAATTACAGCCTTTGCCTCTCAAACCAATTGAAGTTAGTGCACCATTCCAGCAGTGGGGATTGGATTTCATCGGGGAAATCCACCCAGCATCTTCCGGACAGCATAGATGGATATTGACAACTACGGACTACTTCACAAAGTGGATCGAGGCGATTCCCACTCGACAGGCCACGGATGCGGTAATTATCTCTTTTCTTGAAAACAATATTCTGTCACGTTTTGGGTGTCCTAGTAAAATAATCACAGATAATGCAGCGGCCTTCAAGTCTAAGAGGATGGTTGAATTTTTCTATAAGTACAATATCACCTTGGGACATTCGACCGCCTACCATCCGCAAGGAAATGGCTTGGCGGAATCTTCAAATAAGTCCTTGGTGAATATCATTAAGAAATTGCTGGAAATCAATAAAAAGGGCTGGCACAAGAAATTAGTGAATGCACTGTGGGCTGATAGAGTAAGTCAGAAAAAGTCTATTGGCATGTCTCCTTTCGAGCTGGTGTACGGGATAGACACGGTTTTTCCTACTTCGCTTGCTGTCCCGGTGGTCAAATTGCTTCAGGAAGCCGGTAGTGAGGAAGATCCCATGCAGCGGAGGATTAATCAGATGATTCATTTACAGCAGACACGGGAGGAGGTATTTCAAAATACTTTCAAGTTGCAAGAGCGCATAAACAAGATTTATGATAGGAAGGCAAAAGCAGATAAGTTTCAGGTGGATGAGGTGGTTTTGAAATGGGATGCTCAGAATGAAGATAAGGGAAAGCACGGCAAATTTGAAAACTTATGGAAGGGTCCTTTCAAGATAGCAGCGTATCGTGGTCAAAACGCCTTTCTTCTCAAGGAAATGAATGGAGATGATTGTCCTGGAGGGCCGATCAATGGTCGGCTGCTAAAGCGATACCACTTCTGAGTATTTTCTGCTGATTTCATCATCATTGTATATATCATTTTATTTCTTTTTTATTGCAAGTGTGTACTGATCTCTCATCTTCAGTCTGGGGCCCGGAGCGAAGGCTATAATTCTGGAGATGGAAGTTGGTTGGTTTGAAGTTCGTCAAGTCAGTTTTATCAGTCTTTTTAGTTTTAGAGTCGAGTTAGTTTTGGTCAAGTTTCGGTCGCTTTTCAGTCAAGTTTGCAGTCAATAAATGTATCAAACGTTTTGTGTTATCTGTTGAAATAATGACTCCATCGCCCAATGGCTGAAGGCACTGTCTGACTCCCCCAGAGATCTGTCGTTCTTGGCATCTCCATGGAGCCACCATCCCCATTGGAACCAATGTTAGAGTCGGTCCTTACAGCCCGCCGTCAGAGATCATTTCGCTTTTTGCATATCATTCTTAGGTGTCTCGCTTGTTCCACTTCGTTGCATTTCGCTAGGAGCATGCCATTGACTGACGAGGGGGTCTGGTTGTCTTGTGTTTCCTCATGCTTGTACCTGCAGGGCTATTTAAAAATTCCTCAAAAATCACTGAAGTTCATCGTCATTTCATTCATGGTCATTAATGATTGTTTTCATTAAAAAGAGTCTTTAGTCTTAGAGTCTAGGGTTTTCAAGTCCTTTGCATACATGTCATAAAAGCCCGCAGGCCATGAGGTTGGTTTTGCAAGTTTTCTATTTCACATTTTTATTATCAAAAGCATTTGAAGACATTTCTAGTCCAAAACTCTGTTTTGGAACTAGAAATTGTCTAATTTCATGTTTGTAATAATTGTATTTATTTCATCATAAGAAGCTTCAGTGCAAGCCTCTGATCCTTTCCAAAGCCAAGTGCCGCATCCCTGCAAAAGACAAACAAGTATTTTCAGTCCAAAACTCAGAAAAGCCAAAAGAAAAGCATTGTATTAAATGACCAAATGTCAAAATGCCAAACATTATGAAAGTGGGTTATCAAAAAAATTTGAAATCAAATCTGATTTGATGAGATATTTTCTTCATATATAAAACATGGCAAACAAAATCATTTGCAAGAAATCCGCAAGGCAGAAGTCGAATTTGTGTTCTTGAAGGCCGAAGCCGTGTTTTCATAGCCGTGGACAGTGTTTGGAGGTGCGCGCTACCCATACAGAGTGCGCGCTACCCATACAGAGTGCGCGCTACCCACATAAGGTGCGCTACCCACATAAGTTCCACAGCCAGTATTAATTAACACGGGCACTACCCACTTGCCGGGCGCTACCCGTTGGGCAAGGGTGCTACCCATACAGCGACAGAGCCCAGAAATTTTTTGTCTTACGCCCAGTTTCGTATCAAATCGGCTCCATTGACTTGCAAGTAGGTTTCTAAAGGTTGCTCAGTAGATTTTTAGCATGATTGTGGTGTTATTGATGTTGGGAAACAAGCCTTGGTTGAAGAGAAATGTATAAACCCTACATTTATATGCAGATTTATTCCTTAAGGGTTTTGAATATATATGGACAATCTTGTGAAGGGTTTGAAAACTTTTGTGAATGGTAGATATGCTCATGCCCTAGCACGTTGTGTACATCATCCTCACGCCCTTAGTTTATCATCTTATCACTGCTGTCATGTCCTTTCATGTTTTTACATAGTCTTATGTTGACTAGTATATATCCTCCATCACCATAATATCACCGCCGTTGTCATCATCATTTTATTGCCACTGTCATGGCCATTTGTTTCACTATGGTCATTGTCATGTTGTTCCTATTCTCCATTTGATAAAACACAGTCCCATATTTGTTTGCTCCTTTGACAAATTTTGGCCATCATTATAAAGTTGTACCATACATTTGCATTTGGTACTCATTTGTCAAACTTACTTGTGATCAAAACAGTGATAGTTTTTATGCCATTAAAACAGAGCCATCCTCATTATGATTTTGTTCTCCTGTGATAATTGGGTACATGTGTGACATTTATTGGGTTTTGAACATACATTAAAATCTTTCCTTCACTGCACCTATATCACCATCCATATTGCAAATATCTTGTTTTCAAAGCTATGTCAGAGACAGATTCGGTTTATGAGCAGGAGTCTGACAGTGATTCCACAGCAGAGGGTAATGTGCCACGGAGGCCTCACAAAGGTGGCAAAGGTGGTAAACATCTCAGGGAGGAGCCTACTTCTTTGGCTCAATTGCAGGCATGTCCGCTTGCAATGGATTGTTTTCGGGTTCAGTCATGTTTTCAATTCTGTGAAATGATTTCACAAACCCAGCTTCATCGTGAACTAGCTCACCTGTTTGTTCTTCATTTACGTAATGGCCATGTAAATCTCGCTAGAGTAGATTTCTTTTTGTCACCAATGACTATTGCTCAGGCCACTGGTATACCAAATGTAGGAGAGGAATGGAACAAACGTCAGCATTTAGAGAAATCCTACTATCAGCCATACATCAAACCTAAGTATATGAGGCACTTGGGTAGAGTTTTTCCTTTCAGATTCCTCAGGGATGAGTTTGCACCGCTGATGAAACTCATCATTCGGTATTTCAGTTGCGAGGGCAGATTCACACGTCTCTTTGCGTACCATGTTCATTTGTTGATGCACTTCACAAGGGTACGTATGATGAATATTCTGTATTTTATGTATCGCAACATAGAGAGGATGGTGATTTTTGTACAGAAGAAGAGCCCAGCACAGCAGCATAGAAGTATATATCATTATGCTTTGATCAAGATCATAGTGTTACATTAGTTGGCACAACAGGGCATCACTTGGGAGGATTTCATCTCCCGTGACTTTTTCACAGTGTCACAGCCGCCTCCCGAGGTAGTTTATGATGCGGGAGAGCCTTCACACCAGCCGGACATTCCTGAGGTCGGGCAGATCAGTGCTCCATTGTTTATGACATATCAGCGAGGCCACAGGGCCTTATTTTCAGCTACACGGCGAGTATTATCTCCACCCAGGGTGGAAGGGGTCTTGCCGACTTCATCAGCAGAGCGAGTATTATCTCCACATGATGTGGAAGGGGTCTCGCCTTCTTCTTCAGCACAGGTATAGATCCAGGACAGGGGCAAGAAGCCCATGCATGATGAGGGCACATCAGGAGGCCGGGACACAGATGTCGGAAGTGAAAGTTTGATGCTATTTCCTAACAAACCGAAGGAGATCATCTGTGAGCAAACAGGGTCGAGAATGACACGCCGAAGAGAAATCAGCAGAGGCCTGGGCCTTGATAAAATACCTGAGCAAGACAACAAACATCTTGAGGATGAGCACACACTTTATGAGTCAGTGGCGAATCCGGGTGAGGATCGACAGCTTGCCTGTATATACCTCGTGATATGACACCCACGACGAGATTCTTGTCTCACGTGTAAGTTAACATCTATTTGGAGAAATTGTTGGCGTAAGGCCAATCGAGATTAAAGATATGCCATCATGAAATATTACGCTGGGGCCCGCATGCACGTCTCCCTCGCAAAGCAAGAATGAAGATTCTGAAGAGGAGGTTGAGCGAAGCACTAAAACGGCGGAAAAGGCCTGATCCACTCCGGATTTTGGCCGAGGCTTCATTGGATGGGCATGATACATGATGGAGGGTCTTCGCTCCGAATTTGAGCGAATTCGGAGAAATTTTTGTCATTTTGAAATTTTTGGTCTCAAAAACAAATTTTTCAGTTATACGAGTAGCACCTCAAGGTGCTCACTTTTGTTTGGGACACTTGATGAAGGAAATATTTGTATTTTTGGGTTTTTCATGGTAAGTTATGCATGCTCAGGTATTTCCGAAGCATTTCATCAGATTCTGGATGGTCAAAAGGCTCAAAAACAACATGAAAACCACCTTGCTGCCACCTTTTGCACCAGCAGGAAGTACTTCTGGGAGAATGAAGTTTTAGAGGGGCAAATGAGCTCAAAATTGGGAAATTCCACTTGGGTTGGATATCCAACATCTAGGGCTTTCCAACGAGCTATCATGAGCTCAATTTGGATGCCGGGAAGTACTTCAAAATTAGGCTGAAAGGCGTTTGCTTACCCATATGGATTTTCACGATTTTTCACCTTCCAAATTTCAGATTTCTACAATATGGGGGACCCGCTTTTGTCAGGATGAAATTTTTTGGTTTTTATGATGTAAATTGATGGTTGGCATGTAACTTTGGTTCATTTTTACCTATTCTAGAATATTCACTCTGAAAAAGGTAAAAATCATGTAAATGAATCAGTTCCCACTCTTTTAGAGGTGTTGTGCCACCGCCTAGATTTTAGTTCCTGATTAGAATTTGGTTGAAACTCGATCCCCGAAGAAGGAATTGACCCCCGAGGCATGGGAAGGGGTTAGAGTGATCTATATATTGTAATTCTCTCGAGTCATTCTACAAAGTTGACTCCAGGGAAACTTCGCACCACTATTGCATATTTTTCACATTGGCTAAGGAAAGATCTTAGGTTCTTAGAGTTTCCATAAAGAATTGCCAGATTGTTGTGGCTTTAGCTTGTTGATTGGTGTTTTCTCTCGCTTATTGTGACTTTTTCATGTTAAATGTATGCCATCCCTTCTTATGCTTCTGAAATTAAATGACTGAGTAGATGAGGTTGAATCCATTGTTTACAGTGCTCTGCCTTTGAATTCGTTTAATTTTGAATGTTTTCACCTGTTTGGAGAGGATCCATGTTCTCCCTTGCCCTCTTCAGCTCCTTTTCGTTCTGATCCATCCATATACTCAATTCAAAGCATCAAGACTATTGCCTACCTCGCTCTAACTTGAATTCTGCAAAGATCTGGCCTTATCCCCGGACCCAAAATAGTTTTTTCCCATTTCTCCAACAAAAAACCCAAAAAATCAAAATAAAACATTCCTATCTCTTTACTAGCCTAAAATCAGTATTCATTGTTCATTATAAGTCATCTCAGCCCCTTTGAAAATCCTTTTTCGAGATAGACCCGGAGAGAGCCCTCTCCTGTCCTCGTAGGGCTAGCTACGAGGCTGAGCTTGGTTTGATGTAGCCTTGAGTTTTACCTTAATTCAGCCTAAGGTAGATTTGAGCGCTAACAAGATGTACACTCTAAAATCCTTTAAAGCTTTTACCAATGCCAAGGCTTGCTTTTCCATGATGTTGTATTTGAGTGGGGCATCTCTTAAGGCTTTGCTGAAGAAGGATATAGGTTGTTCTTGCCCCAATTTATTCTTCTGCAACAATAATGCATCTATTGTATGTTCAGATGCAAAGGAAAAAATATAAAAATCTTTGGTGAAATCAGGACTGATCAGGACTGGTGCTTGAGTAAGGGCTTCCTTTACCAGTTCAAATGATTGTTTAGCTTGCATTGTCCATTTGACACCTACTTCTTTGCTAAGCATGTTAATGATGTTTTTCAATAGCTCAGCAAGGTTGGGGATGAACCTCCTCAGAAAATTAATCTTTCCAATGAAAGACTGTAATTCTTTGAGATTTCTAGGGTGGCTGATATTCAATATGCCCTCAATTATTTTAGGATGTATCTTGATCCCTTCTTCAGAGATTATATGACCAAGAAGCTTTCCTTCTTGGAGGCCGAAGGGTGTCTTTTTGGGATTTAAAGACAAGCCAAATCTTCTGCATTTCTCAAAAACCTTCCTCAAATGTTCCAAATGTTCTTCATCAGTTTTGGAGAAAACGGTAATGTCATCCAGGTAAATTCTAATTTGCAGGCATGTCCTTTGTTTGTGTTGTGTATCCATACACCAACCCCTGCACTATTTTGCTACAAGATCCATCGAAACTCATTTTCCAAAGTGTTTCTATTTCATTTTCATTTGTTTTGTGTTGCTCAAGGCTGTTGGGGGTCAAGGTATCTAGAGGTTGAGAGGAAGACAAATCTGAATGTTCTGGTGCACTAATGTCGTACTTGATTTCTTTCTCTGTTTGGGTGACCTCATCTTCGTTGTATAAAATGAAGGAATCCAGATCTGAATGGGTGGAATAAACAAGAGTGTTGTGAGTTTTGTCCTTTCTTCTCACCATGTATTTCATGAGAGTTTCCCTATATAATCTTCTAGTTTGACCGAATACTGGTATGGTGGCATAAGACATATCCATTTGAAGGCTGCTCTAGATCTTAGCTCCCCATGATCTAGATAAAAGCATGCCATATTTTGGGGGAATGTCAACTACTACTACATCCATTACAAGATTCTTAGCAGGAATTTGGGATAGGTTAACACAAAAATATTTAATTAATCCCAAGCATTTGACCTTTCTTGAATCAAAGGAGTACAAGTATTTGTAGGGCCTAGTAATCTCTAAGCTTAAGCTTTCCATTATTTCTTTAGGCATAAGGTTGTGTGATGCTCCTGAATCAAGCATGGCATTGTGTAAAACTTTGTCATGTATTTTTAGATTGACATAGAAGGGAGGCACATCCCCTTCTTGATATTTTCCCTCAATTTTAGGACCAAAAACTCTGGCTTATCATTTGTTAAGTTCAAAGTAGCAGTATCAACATGAATATTCAGAGCTTTTAGGACCTGGTCTCTATACACTTCCTGGGTCACTAATTCAGCTAGAGGTATGTTAATTTTAATCTTTGCAATCCCTCCCTCAAGGCTGAAAGGAACTATCGCTTTTGTTGTATTTACATCTGTTTTCTCACTTATATTTCTTTCAACAATTTTGACTTGCTGGGTTTTATTAGGACTGTCAATATGAGTTGTTTTATCAGGGCCACTAGCAGAGGTACTAGGGCAACTCTGTTCAACATTTGGCTGGCTACCTTTCTCTTTGTTTAAATCAACCCTTTTGGCTATTGTGATAGTTTTTTTTGCTGTCTTTTTAGTCTGGTTTTCTGTACCTTTCCTAACAGCAGAGCTAGTGTTTTTTTCATTTTGACTATCTATGTTCCCTTTGCTTCTTAGCTCATAATGTCTGTGTAGCTCCATGATTGCATTTTCAAACCCCAATCTATAATCTTCAGACTCCTCATGTGTATCTTCCTTTGGTTTTGAAGAGAAGAAACCTTGTTATTATTCAGTGAGGAAAACATCCTCCCCACTGTCTGATCCAATCAAGTTCACATGGTTTTTTCCCAAATTTTCAATCTCCCTTTCTTCCTCTTGATCCAAGTATTTTTGTTGGAAGGGAGGTCTAATTTGCTGATCATTGTCTCTTTTTCTGTCTTGATTTTTTTATCTTTTGAAGTTCTGGTTTCTATTTCTATTTTGGAGATTGTTTTGAGGTTCTCTTGGTGGCACTCTATCATTCAAGTTTATCTTCTCAAGCATTTTATCCATCACCTTCACTAGGCTGTCAATTTTGGTATCAGAGGATGAGGTAGAGGGTGCGTAATCATCTTTATAAGTTACCCTCTTCTCTAATCTTAGCCTAGCTCTTTTTTCAATTAAGTTTGCTTCCACACTCATTGCTCCCTTCTGCATGTCTTATAGAGTTGCATAATCTCTTTCCCTCAGCTGATAGGCCATATCAGCATCGAAACCCTCAGGATATTTTACTAAGGCCAAGCCTTGGGGAGGTTTCATGTGGGGTGGAAGGGCATTGTAGATACTGTTAAACTTGGTGGAGTAATCATGGACACTTTCTCCTTGATTCCTTTTAAGGCTCTAATACTCTGCTAGTATTTGGAGAGGGTTGCTTTTGACTTACCATTTGTCTATGAATGTTTTATGTAAGGAGGGGAGGTCTTGGATGCTATTAGGAGGTAAGATTTTAAACCACTTCTTTACTTCTCCTCCTAAACTTTGAGAAAAGATTCTCATTTTAATGGTCTCATCATCTATCTCCATGTAATCAAATGCATCTCCCATTCCTTCTGCATGTTGTTGAGTTGTGGTAGATTCTTTTCCAGTGAAATGGGGAATTTTAGATTGATAGTCATTTGGTAAGGGAACCAAAGGTTGTGGTAACACTAGTGGGGCATACCATGTTGCCATGGTAGTGTTTTGTGGAGGTAAGGGATTAGCTTGAGCAGCAGGTATATGGATGGCAGAACTACTTGGTCCAGTAACAAACTGTTGAGCAGATTTAGGGTGAGAGATACCTAAGTTTTGAATGAAATGGATATCAGGAGGTGTTGATGGAGGGGTTTCTCTGTCACTAATATGTTGACCACTATGTGGTGGTGAGCTTGGAGGCTCAAAATATGTCTGCTCTATACCACTAAATGACTTAGTTCTAGGTAAATTTCTTGGTAAGTCTAAATTAGCTTGGGTATCTGATAGAGCTGCAAGGTTTTCATGTGCTGAGTTAGCTCTATAAATGGGCTTAAAAATAGTTGGATTCCTATATGTAAGAGGCTTCCGAAGAATGCTTTCTAGATTGTCAAATATTTTGGGAGGATTTGGATCAGGATAAGCTCTGGTATGGATTTTTCTTGAAGCCAATATGTTAAGTCTCGGATCCGATAAAGGGAAAAGCTAGCCAGATATGACAATATTTAAGAGGAAAACGATCCTTAAACACAAAAACTTAATCCTCAGATTTTCCTTAAGTATGGATGATGTGGTGACGAAACTGGTCTCCCAGTGGAGTATTTTGGTCTTTTAGGAACTGTGGAGTCGCCAGGTGGGAAATATTTAGCTTTTTGTGAAGGTAAAGTGTATTATGATTCCACCACCATGTTTATTATGGAGCCAATCTGAAATGTTTTTGGGTTTTTTGAGTTTATATGGTTATTTAAGGACTTATTGCGTCTACAAGAGTTTGCTAGACTATCATATACTCAATAGGTCCCACCGTGATCACCATTATGTTGGAGTCCTGTGTTTTGATAGATTGGCTTACCAAAAGACAAGGCAACATACAAACCTAACTTTAGAGCTCTAGGATCTAGCCCTCCTAGTCTCAGAGAGGGATATCTCAATATGTTTATAAAGATGTGTCTTGAAAGGTTTAGAAGTTGATTTTAGGCTAGTTATGAGGTACAAGGTTGTTTGTTTTGTTGTTTGGTTGGACAAGTGTGTTTCATGTGGTATAGATAGAGCATGGGAATCTACAAGCCATTGGGCAATGGAGTCATGTGAAAGTCCAAATAGTTCTGACAGAGAAGGAAGGGAAACCAAAGGGAAAATATAACTTGGTCAAGGATCTGTTGAATAAGATAGGTGGAATGGGATGAACATTAAGGACTAAGAGTGAAAACAAGCTAAACCCTATCAAAATGGCTTAAAGGATTCGGGGAACGCCCTATTTCCTCTAGTAAGCTCACTGCTTTGGACTTAATCAATATAAATACTCAAAGGAAAGAGAAATGTAGAGAAAACCCTCTTTAATCAATTATAGGATTCGGGGAATGCCCTATTTCCTCCTATAAGTTCACCTTTGAGAGTTTAACCAACAAAGACATACAATTGCATTCAAAGAAGATGGAACACCTTAAACATCTAAGACTGCAATTATAAGGACATTTTACAAAATAGTTACAATAATGAACAAAGGGTATGATTGAAGCAAGCCTCTCTGTCAAACTGCAACTATTAATAATCAAAGGGATATCTCAGATACAACATTCAGTGGCAAAGAAAGAGGGAACGCCTAAACATTCTTTAGCACAACCGAATTAATCATTTATGAAATAAAACAAACTGAATACTCAAGAGAGTGATTAGAATACCTTGTCATATTCAGTAGCAGAAAAAATATAAACAGTGAAGGATAAATAGGTTAGAGGTGCTTCTAAGATACATTTCTCTGCCTAAATTTTTTATCCTAATGTAAGCAAAGCATGAAGGAACAAAGTGGAAAAAAAGGAAATGACATTCACAATAAGAAGTACTTCACCAAAACCAGGTTCAGGGATCCGATGGTCCGACCTCCTTCATCAATAGAAAAAAAAAGATCTTCACACTCTTTCAGAACACCAAAGCTTCTTCAAAGCAGTAATATGTATTACTTTAGAATTCACAAAATGCCAACCCTTTACAATGAGACTTCAAAGAGTCTTTATAGAGAAAACGAGAAAAGTAGGTGAGGAAAGTTTTAATGAACATCAGAGATAGTGAAAGATATTTTGAATGCTCCATTCTGTGCCTTAAACATTTCATTGAATTCTAGACAGGATCAATAAATTTGTAGCTTGTTTGAGACCATTGCGATATGACAGAAACCACCCGTAGGGTGTCCTTGAGAAGAAAATAATCTAGAGAGGTACTATTATCTTCTCGGTGTGAGTTAAGTGAAGAATGGGCTATGAGGACTCCCATACTTCCAAATAACTGCCTCTAAAAATTTGTAGTAGCTTCCCTGGTGCAATAACTGCTTGGCAGACTTGTGTGCATGGGTAAAGGTCATGTCTGTGTCAGTCATTGTTCTGCATCAATAACTTCTCTGTTTCTACTATTCCTTTACTGATTGCTCGAAATGCTTATGTACTGATGCTAATTTTCTATGGTGTGTATCTAATGCACTGACGGTTTCAGGACTTTTTGTCAGGGAGATAGTCTTCTCAGGAGCTTGATGGAGGAAATAGAGAATGGGTAGTAGTCCTTTGGCTCTTTCTTCAGTGAATGGAATTTCCTGCTGATGTATCTCCTGCACTGCTGTGACCAATGATTGGTATTAAACTATGCTGACTATGGGTTAAGCCTCTCGATCTTCAATGTTAGGCTTTTTTAATCCTTTAATCTTTCTCTGAAACACTTTTGAACTTCTGCTGACTAGTTTCATGAATACACAGGCTGCAAAGGCACCGGAGGGCTAACTTCAGGATTAGTGACCCTGATCTTCAATAAATCATGCTCTTAAACCTGCAAAACGTGAAAACCTGTTATGAAATCCTGCTCGGGGCTTTAAAATGCTTCAGAATGACTTTAGCGGAGGCGGAGGAGCGATTGCAGAGGAATATGTGCGGTGGAGAAGGTTACATGGCGCAACACCATGAAACCAGGGTTTAAACATGAATTAGCGTGAAAAAGGACTTTTAGTGTTAAAACAGAAAAGCTTATGACTCAGGCGAATACAAAGAAAAAAGGCGAAAATGAAAGACCACAGGGGGCATATTTGATGGTGGGACCGGGAGGGCGGAGGAAGATTGAATGTGGACCATTGGATCATTGGAAGAGATCAACGGTGGAGATCTTTAGATGAAGTCCTTTGGAAGGTCTGATGAACGAAAATGGATGGGAACGCGATACAATATGGGCCATTAGTTTAAAACAATCGACAGCTAGGATTAAAGCTGAGACTGCGGAGGGTAGGCGGTAAAGTGAAAAACAAGAATGGTTTTTGCGCAATCAAATAGTGGGTAGGTGGTTTTCACTTTTGGAACGCGATCCTATCAGAGATCGACACGTGGAATCAAAAAACCACTTTTATCATGTAATTTTAAAATATTAAACTTCGGGCACAAAATTACGCGACATGCAATGGTGACCATTGGATCTAGGACCTCAGATCTGACGGTGCGGAAGGAGTGCAATAGGTGGAAAGATGCGGGGTTAAAAAGGCATGCGGGATGGAATTAGGACCGTCAGATCTGCAGGAATGGACGATGGCGATCTAATCGGTAGATCGCGGAACAGTGACAAGGGGCAAGGCGAAGGCGGAGCGTGATTAGATTGTGGCTGTTGGTTCTTGTGGATTCAACGGTCAGGATCCAATCACAATGTCAGACCATCTCAGGAACGAAAAGGGAAGACTTTTGGATTTATGATGCATGATTAAGTGCTGGCCGTTCGATCTAGAGCAAGATCGACGGTGGAAATTAAATTGGCGAGGTGAAGTTGGAGGATTATGGGCGGAGCATGACGTGATCTTGGCCGTTGGTTATTGTAGATTCAATGGTCAGGATCTAATCGCAGGATCAACATTGGAGGAGGCAAGGGACATGGAAAATATAAGTTGTGATTGCCGATTGTGTGATGGAGCGCAGGCTATTGGATATGCGGATGATCAATGGTTCAGATTTGGTCGGGAGTCGCACAAGAGGAGGGGTAATATGACAGATGGGTGCGATGCGCTTGAGCGCTGACCATTAGATCTGAAAGATCGACGGTGGAGAATGAAGCGGAGGTTGATAGAGCAAAGGTTCATCGCATCGGAAAAATGGAAGAAACAAAGGAAAGTAGGAAAAGGAAAGCTCCGATTGTGATTTAGTGATGAGGGCTATGAGGGAGCGTGATTTAGATCTGGCCATTGGTTCTTATGGATTCAACGACCAGGATCTAATTGCAGGATCAGCATCGGGGAAAAATGGAAAAGGGAACATGTTAACTGAAATCTCCGATTGTGATTTGTGATTTGCGCTCGGTTATGGCTCTAGTCCTATGTGGAAAAAGGGTCTGGGGCTAAGGCCAAAAGGGGCTTAAAGCCTTAGTGGGAAAAAGGGGTTTTTAGGCCAAAAACAGGGATTTTAAAGGAATTTCTTGGCTTTCGGTAAAGGGTAAAAAGGGTGATTTAAACCTGTAAAGGGATTTTTAGAGGCTTAAAAGGATTTTGGAGGCCTTTCAGAGGGGAATGGAGGCTTTAAAGAGGAAAATGAGGATTTATGAAAATGAAGGGAAATGTGTCAAAATGGGCAGTTTTGGAAGCCTTGGAAAACAGTTCCTTTGGTGAAACAGCGTGGCTTTAAGATGGAAATGGCAGTGAAGATGAACCTCCAGGATGGAGTAAACATAAGACTTCAAGGACGATGGATTTTCAAAGGAAATGTATCTCTTGAAGGCTTGAAAACAAACTTAGCCACCATTTGGTATATCAAAATTTATAGGTGGCTAACAGGTAGCAGAGAAGAATAATATTTAGCGTGAAATGGAAGGAGAATGCAAGCATGATTTTGGAACAAAGGAGAAGAAGTCATATTATAAATCTGAAAAGGTGTAGACAAGTGCAGAAAGAAAAGTCAGACAGTAAATCTGACAAAGAGATGGTTGATTCCTTGTGGAAAATGGAGATCCATTTGAGTGTTGAAGAGTGGAAGCAGACTTCCTTTTGAAGTCATACAATTAGTGTTTTATGTTTACTCTGGTTTGAGTTTTGCAGGTTGCATACAAAGGAGGAATATCTTAGCGAAGACAACAAGAGGAGCTATAAATAAAAGAAGAACTAGTTGTTTTCTTGAAGGCAGAGTAAAGTGGAACTCTGAAGAAATGTGGCAAAGATCCTAAATGTTCCAGCTAAAGGTTGGATAGAGAGGACAAGAGTTTTCTCAGAAGAAAGTAGAATTGCAGAAGCCAAGGAGCAAAGGAGTTTCTCAATATAGGTTCCAAAGATAGTGATTTGAAAATGACCTGAGTTACCTAGCTCTATTTCAGAGATTTACTGTAGGGGAATTTACTGGATATGTCATCTTTAAAAAAAGGATGAGATCCAAAGGCTACTTGGCCCTCTATGGACTCTGTCTATAGAAATTTATAGAGATTAACACTCAGGTTCTTAAAATGCGGAATTTTACCAAGATTTTTCCTAGTCCTTGTACAAAATGTGAATGGAAGCATTACTGAATAGTTATTATATGCATTAACTGTTTAGACATGAAATAATGTATGTATTTTTAGATTGAAAAATTTCACATCAATCACATAAGCAAGACAAGAAGTTTGTGATGGAGTTCATCCCTCCTGGACTACGTCTGCGGGTCCACCTATGAATTGTGCGTCCGCTGTATTCCTTAAGCCAAGAGAAATATGCTGCAATGAATCATCAGTTGCACTACTGATGTTGCAGATATGGATATTCCCTTGAAAAGGATAATTGAATACAAATTCTTCTCCCTTAACAAATCAAGAGAAGGATAGGATGAATTGCACTTTGAAAATCTGAAGCTTATGGACCTTTGAATGAAAGGTAGCTGAAAAGAGTTTGGCACAATCAAAGTAGATCTCGTCAACCATCAACATACTTTGATGTTGAAACTTATGCAAGTATAATGAGCTTTTCCTCCTTCATATAAACTTGCAAGAACTAAAACTCACTACCAAATAATGTGATATACAATGTAAGAGAGTTTACTTCATCTTGAAGTTGAATAAACTCTTTCTTCCTTTGCCACTCCCCTCTCCCTCATATAAAGAACACTCTTCTCTTTATATATTAAGAGTAAATAAATTCATGGCTTCATAAATCTGCCTCAAACCTCTGTTTTTCCAATTTTAGAAATTGGTTGAGCAATCATTTATGATAAGGGATTGAATCCCTATCTTACACATACATCTAGGGATTAATCTCCATTCCTTAGCACTGTATTTAAATTAAAATACCCATTTTAGAATTTGGATATATCAAACGGCTTATTAACCAGGAAAACAGTACAAACCGGGCAAAGTAATTGGATATGTGAACAGAGATTTGATCCGGCGGTTATGGTCGATCTCGACGGCTAGGTCCAGTGGTCATGGTTACCTCTAGCGGTTCCAGTGAGTCCCTGTCACATATTTATCCATCACGGTTCTAACATCTGGCAGTTTCTGGAAATTTGACACCAGGTTTCGCTCTCGATGCTGTATTTTTACACGCGGCTTGACACCTGTTCATATGTTTATCCGTTGTAGTTTAGAGTTATCACAAATCCGTCGGTTATGGTAACAGTTTGCAACCCGACAGCTCATAACCCAGTTCTGTTGTGGTCTACAGTCTGGTCACGCATTGTAACATTTCTGACGCAGTTAGGAGTTAACATAACACTGTGGGTTTATAGTTTTAATACAATATTTTAAAACTCCTGAACTTTTATCCATAGTCCAAACCTTATGAATAAGGTTTTACATCATAGTTTTCGACATCCAAACCTTATAAAAAGGTTTATGGTATGTTTAATATTCGAACCTTATAACAACCTTTTGCACTAGGAATTGAACATTTTAATAAAGGTTTTACACCATAGACTTTGCGCTTAGGTTTTTTATTAGGATTTAAATTATGGATTTTATTTTTCACTTAAAGTTTTCATAGGTTTAAGACTTAGGACATGTCTTAGGCCATTACAACATGTTAAGTGTGTTTCCAATTGACACTTAGCGCTAGCCTTTAGGACTTAAACCTAGTACTTAGGACTTAAAATTAGTCCTTTTTACCTTAGGATCTTTTTTATCCAATAAGGTTTACAAAGCGGACTACCAACATTTTCGACCTTTACAATTAAGACTTAGGACAAGTTTTATTACATAAGTGTTTTGAAAAAAATGTTGTTTTTGTCGCAGGTCAACTTGAAGATGTCTTGATTGGCACTTTTGAAACATATTTTTTGGTGTCGAAACTGAAGTTGATGTCGATCGATGTCAAACGTTTGAGCTCACAAATTTGATGACCATCTTGATCAATACCTAAATTATTACATAATCGATAATTACCAAATTCCAAATAACCATCTTGGTCGTTTGGGTAATTTCGATACAATTTCAATAATTCTAAAATTGGATCAGATAGAAAACCAATGTTACCGAAAGACCGAGCTCAAGAGAGAAGGCTTGGTGAGATACTTGCAACAGGTATGAAGAATTTATTAGAAGGAGAGGCTTAGTGCAGTTCACAAGAGAGAGGAATGACTACTGATAGTCATAGTAGAGGTTCAGAGATAAGCCACAACAGAAGAAGAGTGGAGAAATATGCCAAGGTAAATATCAGAGAGAAGATAAGTCAAGAAGAGATTGACAGAGAGAAAGCTGAGATAAATTTTCATCTTGTATTATTGATGGACATATTGCAGAGAAATAAGGTAGACTAGAGGTATGGTTGGATTGTGAAAAAGAAAATGAAATGGCATAAGCTACAAGAGAAGAGAAAGAAATAGGTGAATATGTAGTTGATAGAGGAGGCGAGGAAGCTTGAGCAGCTTATATATGTTCAATTGAGGACAAAGAAACTCAAAAGAGTTGAGCTACAACAAGACAAATTTGCTGGAGAAGACAATGTTTCTCGAGAAGAAAAAGTTCCATTTGAACTTGAATATGGAGCAATGATGTCTGAAAAATCAGTTGAGGCAATTGAGACTAATGATTTTGAAATTAATAATTTGTGGATGTTTGCAGGTGATGTCAAATAAGATGAAGAGTAGAAACAAAATTTGAGTTTTGAGACAGTTAGATCTCATATGGAAGATCATACATAGTTGAGAGGAGGTATTGGTTTTCAGCATAATGCTAAAGTTGAAAACGAAGGAAGGTTGGCTCACGATGATGACCAAAAGCAAGAAGAAGTGGAGAAGGATTTCAAGAAACCAAGTGAAGTTCTTGAGGAAGCTGAGATGAAGACTATTGAATATTTTCTGAGTCATGTGGAAGACTTGGAACATAAAAAGGATTTGATGATAGAATCATCAAATAATACTATTGGGTCTTGCGGTTTTACAACTAAAAAATTGTGTATGATTGCAGGTTTTATAGGTGATAGATAGTCACTAGAAACTGTCATAAAGATGGAGGATGAGGCTATGTTATCTTATGAAGATAGCCAAGGAAAATCAAATGTAAAATTAGTTAGTAAATGGGAGAAATAATTGGAGTTATTTGAGAATTGGTTAAGAGCAATAGTAGAGAAGAAAGAACCTGATGAAGACTGCAAAGGATCTGCAACAGAGGAAGAAAATGTTACTACAGTCAAAGAATCAAAAGACAATTTACTTTTTAAAAGTAAATTTGTAGGTAGTGAAAAAAATAGGGATGTTGCAGAGGGAGATATCTTAAGATATATTCAGGAAGATTGTGAGGTGGAAATGTCCGGAGAAATATTTGCAGCAATGTCTAGAGAAAAATCAACAACAGTATTTACATTAATTCAGATCAAGGATCCTGAAGATATGCAACATCTTGAAGATGTTTTTATCAAAGATATTGAATAGAGTTTGTTTGGAGATGAGACACAAGTTTAGAAGAAACAAGAGGGTAAGGATGTAAGGGTGGTAGCAAGAATCCAATAACTTCAAAGAGAAGATAACAAAAAATAGTTTGAAGATGAATGGACAGAGTGCAGCAACAATTGGCAGAGTGAGTACTAGTCAAAAGATAAACTAGACATGGACATTAAAAGGATAAGAAGGTCAATGATGAAGGTGTCTCAGAAGAAGATAGTAGTAAGAAATCAAAACAACATCAACAAGAAAAATACAACAGAAGAATGTGAAAGCATAGCTAGTGGGGCAATGCAACACAAAGTATGGAGACCTGGAGAACAACAACAAACAACAACAACAACAACCAAAAATAGAGTACATAACAAAGTCTTGGATCTAGGAGGACAAATATTAAAGACACAGGATCTAGAGATCATGATTATTTTCTACCTTGGGAGTCTGATGCAGGAGCATCATGGTTCCAAAAATTTGTACATTTAGTAAAATCTAGGGGGTCTTGTGTTTTCAAGGGAGTTGGTTTCCTAAGTATTTAATTAATGTAATTTTCAATGTTTTGAGTGATTTTATGTGAGAAATTTAGAATAAGATTTAATTAAATATTGTGAGGCATATTTGTAAATTTTCTCGAATGTAGGAGAACATGAAAGATTTAGGCGAGTTGAGATTTCAAAGGGATTGTGAATCCTAGACTTAGGAATTAGTTGATGATTTTGTGGATTTAGAGCATTCTTAGGATTTAGTTGAGAATATTGAGGATCTGAACCAGAAATGGTTGCATAACCTTTTGTATATAATGGTAAGCCTTAAAGGCATAAACAAACACATATTCTTAGATAGAAAAATTAATTGTAAGTCTACGGGCATAGAGAGAGAAGAAGAGAAAAGGGCCATGTAAAGGCACACCAGGCCAAATTCAGATTGTAAGCATGTTTTTATTGTATCTATACATTTATTAATTAATGAGAAATCAAATTTCATTATGACTGTGTGTCATTTATGTTATGTGCTGAGTGATCCATAATAGAACAAATCCGATATCTAATTAATAATTCCCTGTAATGAATTCAATTTGAATGAATAATTCTTTCTAAGTGATAAAAGACTTAGTGGATGGGGAGAATGTGTATGATTCTAGTTTAGGAATTAAACAGCTGTGTGTGGAGCTGATGAGAACAATTATGTGCAGATAAGACTTGTGGGTAGGTCGAGAATGAGAAGTAAAATCTTAATTTCGGATTCAGAGAAGTAATATGCAGTAGCGTTATGGATTGGATTAGGAACATCGTGCATTGAGCATTGTTGTGGTGGATTCGACACATGGGTGTATGAAATTGTACACATTTAGAGAATGTGGTATTTTATCTAAACCATAAGTAACAGGCAGTATCTGGGGGGGGCTCAGAAGTATAAGACTTAAAATGAAGTAATACACTTTATTATGCTCTGTTAAAAAAGTAAAACTGAAAACATGCAAAGAAGCTAAATAGAGAGTTCCAAACAATAACAAGGTAAACAACGGCTCGATGGCCTTCTTCTTATTGAATTCTTGGAATGAAAACAAATCTTACCCACTTGCCGAAGGGCCTAGGTAGAGGCTCTATGATCCGACACAAGGATTTTTGTCCTTCGAGTTCTGCCTTCTGACGCAGTTCAACTCTCTCTCTGCTGCAATGGACTAAAATTGTTGGGTGGCTAACAATTGGGTCCTCTTCTTTAGCTCCTACTCCTTGGTTCACACAAACAGTTGGTGTTTCTTGGGCAACTTTGGCCAGCATAACCTTGTGATCACACATTGTTCATCTCTTTTAGGGTTTATATAGGTGAGCTTTCAAGAGGATCGATGACATCTATGGACAATGATGTCTCCCATAGTGCCACCCGAGGATACCCCTTTCCATGGGACGGGGTCATCCAAGGTGCCGTTTCCTTTTTGGAAAAGAAGTGTTTATGTCGACAAAAAGGAAGCCTTAACCGAACTATAATGGGTTTAACATAGGCATGCTGGTGAGCGGTAGCTGAAAATGGATGATAGGAATTCAGTGGCCCGAGGTCGAAGTATATTTGAGTAGCTTGGCGGCAGTCATAGGTATTTCTGAAGGAAAAAATCCCTGGATTCGGTAGGACTTCCAGGGCGGGTGTGAACCGGCTATGATTGTCGAAATGGTGCTTTCATGGAGGGTATGAAATACCTCGACCAAGGGAGATGGGGTACTGCTGCCATGGGAGGAAAAAGTGCAATATGAGGGTGAAGAGGTGAAGGGAATTGTTTGTGATCTTTGTACACTTACCAAAAGAATAAAACAATGGGGTTTGGTTTGTAAAAAACACAGAGATGGGTACTGTTGAGCCTTAGAATTGCCTTCTCTTTTACAAACCTTCACTTCATTTCATCATTATTTTATCACTTCATAAGCCTAAAATCAATGAAGAATGATTAGGATTGCTTAAAGGTTACATGCAATTGATTAACATATTGTATTTTCATGATTTTTGCCATTTTAACAATTTTCTTCAAAATAGCTACAGAATACAGGCATTCCATAGCTGACCGCGCATTCCGTAGCTGATCCCGAATTCCGCAGCTGTTTTACAGTTTGAGTGGGTTCCAGGTGTCGTCTGAAGGAAAACCGCATATGGGCATATTCCACGTCATGTCTACATGGTTTGTTGCTCACCATGAAGGAAGAAACGAATTATGTGTGTGGTTATGCACGTGGAAACCAAAATCAAGAGGTAGACTTCTAGTAGGATTGTCTCAGTCCAGCTGTCTACAGCAAAAGTACGCAGCCTTCAATAAGAGTTTTAATTTGAATAGGAGTGGGAAAGACAGTAATCCCTATGTTATCTCAAGTTCTGTTATGTAATTTCATTATAAATATGACTTGGGAGACCAAGCAACGTTGGTTGGAGATCTTAGTTAGTTTTTGGCTTTTGCTGTTAGGTTCCAGAACCGTGAATACTCTGTTTCAGTCTTTTTCTCCTTTAATGAAAGAAACAGCATTTCTGTGAACGTGCTGAGTCAATTTTAAGTTAGATTGCATGCTACCAGGTGGTGGAGGGCCCCTACCTCCTGTGCAGCTCTGTTTTCATAATTTAGATAAGTGTTTTAGCTCTGTTTTCACAGTTTAGATACGTATTTAATTTCAGTCTTCTGTTTATGTTTCAATTGCATTAGATAGTACAGCCAGACTTGTTTTTGTAATATGAAATAGACTAGTTGCATGATTAATTTAGTCATAACACTCCGGAGGTAGAATGCATATGGTTCAACTTTGTCCTTTCTTTTCAAGTATGATAATGGCTCTTTAGTTTGATATTGTTCATTGTAGATTAATAGCATCTTAGTTTATTTTTAACTCATTGCTTTAACACTTCAAGTTTAGTTGTTGTCCATTGTAGCTTACTTTGTCTTAGTTGATAAATTCAATCTCACAGGCTTAATTATTTACAAAACTTCTTTTGTTCAAAATTCATACTCATACACAATTATCTGGACAAAAGATAGTATTATTATAAGGTCTGGAGTATTTTGCAGCTTCTTTATCATTTCACAAACAAGCCTCTTTCTCAAAGACTCTTTTTGAAAGGAAATCTATAAATTTTGAGAAAGGTTTGATGGTGTTAAATTGAGTTGCAAAACAGAAGTAGAAACTAGTTTAGAGTAGAAACTTTACCTTGTTACAAATATTCTTTTCCACATATTTTCCAATAAATCTTTATTCATGGATAAAGATGTTGTACATTGTAAGTTATCTGTTTGATTAGTGATTTAGGAGAAAACTTCATTTACACTTAGCTTGTTCATTTCTGAGGTTCATTTCAATTTCATGTTGTGAGTTTACAATAGAGTCATTATCAAGCTTTGTATTTGTTGGTTGCTAGTCATAGTTAGACTCTGTTTTGTTTTAGCATTTGCATTTATTTACCATCATAGTTTAGGCTTCACTCTGTTTTGACCAATAGTTTCCCTTCAGTTAGCACTTAGTTCTTTTCCTTTTCAACATAAAACCATAAAACCAAAAACATCAGAAAACACTAAACACAACGAAGTAGGAAGAGGTTACTTAGGCACATATAGTGCACCACACTTCAGCAGTTTACTGACCCTGGTTGGCAATTAAATGAGCTCAATTTAGGAGACTAGATTGAGACACAACATTTTGGCGCCGTTGCCGGGGAAGTGTAACTAGGTATCCTGATTTCCTACATCCACAAAAACAAAAACAAAAACTTCAATCACCTACCACACCCACTATATCATGTGGTGTAGTAAGAGCCACACATCCACATCATGAATTCATATTTTTGCAGGTAGAAGAAGAGGTGACAAAGCAGGTTGAAGAAATGGATGGAGATGATGACAATGAGGAAGATCCTTTTGGATTTCCCATTCAAGAAACTGATACCAAAATTCAAATGAAGAACATCCATCCATCTATACTTCTTAACTTCAAAGGTATGAGATCAGAAGACCCGGAAACTTTTCTTTTTGAATTTGAAATAATTTGTAGATCTTATGGCTATTCATTGCACATTCAAAAATTGAATTTGTTTCCGGCAACATTGAAGGATAGAGCTCTTAGATGGTTCATGACTTTAGGAACAAATTCTATAAGGACATGGGATGATATGAAAAGAGTATTTTTGGAAAAATATAAAGGTTATTGTATGCACCATGACCTTAGAAATGAAGTCTTCAAGATGAACCAAAAAGAGGATGAAAGCCTAGAAGATTTAGTAGAGAGATTTACTTATAATATCAAAAGATCTAAATTGCATAATTTAGGATCGGAAGCATTAAAAACTCTCCTACTAAATACTATAAAGGATGAATGGATTGATCTTCTTAATATTGTGGGAAAAGGAGATGTCTATCGATTGTCATTTCAAGAAATTTGTGAACTATGCAAGAACATATCAAGAGGAAAAGCAAAGTGTGTAAGGTCCCCTCAAGATCCATTTGTGGCAAAAGTAAGTAAGTCAACATCAAGATTGGTAAGTCAAACTGAACCTAACAATTTGATAAACATTCTTGGTAATTTAAATGAACAAACTGACATGCTAAGAATGCAAAACAAGCAAAAAGTTGCTTCATTTATATTTTTCCCTAAATGTAGAAAGAAACATGCTTTGCATGAATGTCCACTTGATAACATTAAAATGTGCAAAATTTGTGCAGGATCACATACTACTGAAGATTGCCCATCATTTCCAGGGTTGAAGGCAATTTACCAGAAGGATAATGGAGCAAATCAAGCACAAGAGCAACTTTGTTATGTAGCTCCAAGAGGACTATGGCAGCCTCATCAACCCAATATGATGCAATATCCTTATGCACAATTTCAAGGTTATGCACAACAACCTCAAGGTAATTGGAGAACACCCTTGCCTTGGCAACCTTGTCCATCTCAATTCCAACCTCAAAATCAACCTTGGAAACCTTGGCCATCTCAATCCCAACCTCAAAACCAACTTTGGAAACCTTGGCCATCTCAATTCCAACCTCAAAACCAATCTTGGCAACAAAGTTGGCAAAGGCCATACAAAGGAAATCCACTTTCTCCTCAATCTTTCCCTCTCTATCCTCAATATCATCATCAATGTTATCCATACCATGTACCTCCACTACAACATCAATATCACCCTCATTTTACCTCAATTCAATCTTTTCCATTACCATCCACACAAACACCCCAAAGATTCCCCACTCCACTACCTCCACAACCATTTCATATCCCCAACAATAAAACACCTCAATCAACTTACAATTATGAGGTATTGCAAAATGATTCACCAGCTGTCATTGAAGAACAACAACCAGCAGAAGAAGACTCAGATAAGGTCCAAGAATCAGGAATTTCTATTGATAAAGAGGAGATATTGGAACCAGAGATTGAAAAGTCTCATGCATGCCTATCACTAGATTCTATGAATGAAGATCATATCTCTATAGAGGAAAGACAAGAAAGACAAGATTACATTGAATCTTGGTTCCATTCAGTCATCGGATTCCAATGCTCAATTATTCAATATCTTCTGACATCATCTAAATCAAGACAGTTGGCATCTCATATACTGGTACATGTCAAAGAGTATTTTTCAAACCTGCATATGAGTTTATCTATCATCTTGTTACAGACATGGTTCCACTGGAAGTATTCATATACTTGAACAAGATTTTCTTTTTCAAGTAGAGTAGGACATAAAAAAAAAAAAAAAAAAAGGAAAAAAAGAAAAAAAAAGAAAAAAGAGTAAAGAGAAAAATAAGTCCTATTGTGAAAACCAGTTTGCTGGCGCAATTGGACATGAGCTTTGTCTGAAAACCAGGCAACTGGCGGGCAAAGTTCACAATAAAGTTCTGCAATTTCATGATGGTTTCAATCTTTCATGGTTCTTCAAATCATTCTTGGTTCTATGCTCGAGTTGGATGATGTGGAATTCCTTAAGGTCCACCTTCCAACAGATCTTGTCCCATCGACCTCAACACTTTATATGGGATCAAGATTAGAGATTATTTGGAGTGCCTTGGAGCTTGCATTCATCAATGACAAGCCTCCTCGTTGATAACAATGGGAATACAACAATGTCTCATGATTGTCAAATCTTGCAGGCAACTCGACTTCGACACATTCATTCGTCCCTGTCAAGATGCACTGAGGTACCTTGACACTCATTTACATTATCGGTGAGTTGTCTCGCATTGGTTAACTATTTTCATTATTGATCGGTAATCCAATGATTTCTTCCCATGCTCGACTTCGACACATTTATTCGCATGGTAAGAATTGTACCATGAATGTTGGCTTTGATGAAGACTAATGGTTTTATGGAATCAACGACAAATTGCAGCAGTGAATTTTATTAGTTTCTTGTAGCAGCATGTTCATCTTTTTTTCAATTCAATAACAGCTGTGGAAAGTGGCAGTTTCTGCAGCTATTGCTGTAGCAGCATGTTCTTGTTTTTTTTGCAACTTTTTCCAGAAGGCAGTTTTGGTGCAATTTTTGCAAGAGATTGGAGCAGAAATAAAAAATTCTGAGCTTCTGGGTTTTCTAAAAATATGATAAATTGAGTAAGACACGGACAGAATTTGGAAAAAAGCAATTTTTAAGGGCATTTCAGAAGGGTTTTTCAAGCAGATTTTCAATTTTCAGCATTATGGACAGAATAGGACAGATTTGAGTGTTTTTGCACAGCAGCACCTTTTCTTCATCAAAATGAAATTATGGAAGCATGTGGCAGTAGAGAAGGTAAAAATACACAGTTTCCCATTGGAATCACTCAATTTGGCCTTAAAATGAGTCCGTGGCGTACTTTTTTGTTGCAAAATTGGGCAAAATGAAGGGTGAAACTGGGCAGAAATTGATTTTGTCATAACTTTCAAACCGTGCATCCGTTTGTCCTGAAATTTTTATGGTAAATGCATTGAGGTAGGGTGAATAAACACAGAAAATTTCAGAAAATTTCAGTGTGTATTTTTCAAGAAATTGGCCACTTTCACCTACAGCCATTTCTCATTTTTTGGGAGATCCGTGCAACCAATGGCTGAGATTTTTTAGTGGAAGATGCATAATAATATTGGTGACAACCTCAGAAAATTTCAGGGAATTCTGATGTACCATTTGAGAGAAATTGCAAAATTCATTTCATTCTACAAGTCCATTCCACTTTCACTCCATCTCACGCCATTTTCATTTCATTTCACAAGTCTTATTCCACTTTCACTCCATCTCACACCATTTTCATTCCATTTCACAAGTCATACTCCACTTTCACTCCATTACATTTCACATCCATATTCCATAGCCATACTTCATTTGTTCTTACAGATTGCATGTTGCAGCCACATCTTGTTCAACAGTTCTGACATAATTGTACAGCCTACAAAGAGATGATGATTACAGAAAATTGAAGGATTCTGTTTTGAAGACCAACATGCTCAAAGAGGACCAAAGGAACAACATCAAGCACATCAATTAACAAGGTCAAAATTCTGAGGTAAATTGTGAAAATTATTTTAATAGCAAAAAGTCAAAACATGAAATAGATACAATGTGTATAATCATATGTTTCCTAAAACAACCTATCATTCGAATTGATTAGCCATATCCCTTATCCAACATTCCATATTTCACCACAAGGTCATCATAAATTCTCCATCAGATCCATAGCCACTTCATTTTCCCTTATATCATCCATTCACCTCCATTACACTTTGCAACCAATCCATCTCTAAGTGCAGAAAGGTAATTGTAAGGGTGAAGCATCATTCTTCAACTAATCCATCTTCAGACACAGAGATACAGTTTCAAAAATAAAGCATTAGACTCTGTAGTCAATCTATCTTCAAGCATAGAAAAGTAATTCTGAAAGGAAGATAATCTGCATAGAGGAGGAATGTGGCTCATTCTCAAGACAGAATCAGTTGAAGTCAAGCATTTGGAAGGATATCCACAAGTCAAGGAGCTACTACAATAAGAAGGAAGGCTAAATTTTATAGAGAAATTTGATGGCTTCCATAAGGAGATTACAAAATCTTTTGTCAAATCTTTTGATGGAGCAGGAGAAGAGAAACTGACATGGATATTGAAAATAAACTTGACACTCCACTACAAAAGGAAGATGAAGAACTAATCTCTGAAAAGTTAACAGAGATTAGAAAATAGATTAAGGCCAAAAGAAGCAGAAAGATAAGGTTGAATGTTCTAACAGAGGTTTCAGAGCACATGGAATAAATTTTGATGAAATTGCATGAGGACATGCAATAGTCTTGCAGTGGGGGTACGTTGAGCCTTAGAATTGCCTTTTCTTTTACAAACCTTCACTTCATTTCATCATTCTTTTATCACTTCATAAGCCTAAAATCAATGAAGAATGATTAGGATTGCTTAAAGGTTACATGCAATTGATTAACATATTGTATTTTCATGATTTTTTCTATTTTAACAATTTTCTGCAAAATAGCTACAGAATGCAGACATTCCGTAGCTGATCGGCGATTCTGCAGCTGTTTTACAGTTTGAGTGGGTTCCAGGTGTCGTCTGAAGGAAAACCGCATATGGGCATATTCCACGTCATGTCTACATGGTTTGTTGCTCACCATGAAGGAAGAAACGAATTCTGTGTGTGGTTATGCACGTGGAAACCAAAATCAAGAGGTAGACTTCTAGTAGGACTGTCTCAGTCCAGCTGTCTACAACAAAAGTACGCAACCTTCAATAAGAGTTTTAATTTGAATAGGAGTGGGAAAGACAGTAATCCCTATGTTATCTCAAGTTCTGTTATGTAATTTCATTATAAATATGACTTGGGAGACCAAGCAATGCTGGTTAGAGATCTTAGTTAGTTTTTGGCTTTTGCTGTTAGGTTCCAGAACCGTGAATACTCTGTTTCAGTCTTTTTCTCCTTTAATGAAAGAAACAGCATTTCTGTGAACGTGCTGAGTCAATTTTAAGTTAGATTGCATGCTACCAGGTGGTGGAGGGCCCCTACCTCCTGTGCAGCTCTGTTTTCATAATTTAGATAAGTGTTTTAGCTATGTTTTCACAGTTTAGATACGTATTTACTTTCAGTCTTCTGTTTATGTTTCAATTGCATTAGATAGTACAGCCAGACTTGTTTTTGTAATATGAAATAGACTAGTTGCATGATTAATTTAGTCATAACACTCCGGAGGTAGAATGCATATGGTTCAGCTTTGTACTTTCTTTTCAAGTATGATAATGGCTCTTTAGTTTGATATTGTTCATTGTAGATTAATAGCATCTTAGTTTAGTTTTAACTCATTGCTTTAACACTTCAAGTTTAGTTGTTGTTCATTGTAGCTTACTTTGTCTTAGTTGATAAATTCAATCTCACGGGCTTAATTATTTACAAAACTTCTTTTGTTCAAAATTCATACTCATACACAATTATCTGGACAAAAGATAGTATTATTATAAGGTCTGGAGTATTTTGCAGCTTCTTTATCATTTCACAAACAAGCCTCTTTCTCAAAGACTCTTTTTGAAAGGAAATCTATAACTTTTGAGAAAGGTTTGATGGTGTTAAATTGAGTTTCAAAACAGAAGTAGAAACTAGTTTAGAGTAGAAACTTTACCTTGTTACAAATATTCTTTTCCACATATTTTCCAACAAATATCTATTCATGGATAAAGATGTTGTACATTGTAAGTTATCTGTTTGATTAGTGATTTAGGAGAAAACTTCATTTACACTTAGCTTATTCATTTCTCAGGTTCATTTCAATTTCATGTTGTGAGTTTACAATAGAGTCATTATCAAGCTTTGTATTTGTTGGTTGCTAGTCATAGTTAGACTCTGTTTTGTTTTAGCATTTGCATTTATTTACCATCATAGTTTAGGCTTCACTCTGTTTTGACCAATAGTTTCCCTTCAGTTAGCACTTAGTTCTTTTCCTTTTCAACATAAAACCATAAAACCAAAAACATCAGAAAACACTAAACACAACGAAGTAGGAAGAGGTTACTTAGGCACATATAGTGCACCACATACGTGATTCTGCCGGCCACGGATTGTGATTAAATGAGCTCAATTTAGGAGACTAGATTGAGACAAGCGAGTACCCGAAAACATGAAAGAGGGTTGCACTCGATTGGCGGTGTGGGGGCGATTTACCTAGCTTTGAAATTGGGAAGTCCCCATTGGATTTGAGTCTCTCGTATATGCGAAAGCGGGGGTTGATGAAGTGGAAGATGTCGCAGATGGGTTAATGCTGATGGAGGTATGGTGGGCCAAATGCGGTGCGCGGAGGTGCACTTTCATTCTGCTTTTACAACCAAACTTGGCCTTCTGCATGATATATGGATGGGCATGAGGTGCTTCCTAGATTGAAATGATATGGCCATGGCGTCACTTGTGGGGTGATGTGTGGTCTACTTGAGATGAAAATTGCCATGGAGGGGAGGCTCTACCGACCATCACAGACGTTTATCATATGCAGGGTGAGGTGATGATAAATTTGGTTGGGTATGAGGACCCTATGGTTTATTTCTGATGGAGAAATGATGTCAGGATATGCAAAAGTTTTCTGGGACTCTATCATGCTGAGGGTAGAATGATACCTTCTCCAGAACTTTCAGTGGTCGGTGTGGTGAATGGTTTGCGGGTTCTTCCTGCAAAAAAAAATTACCTCAAGTGAAAGCATCTTCTTTTCATCCAATATTAGTGAAAAACATGAATTTTGGAAAGGAATATGGGAGGGGGCATACCTGCCGGCGCTGAAAAATTATTTTTTTCAGGAGTGTGAATGTGTGGCATCGCCTCTGGGTGTTATGGAGTGCTAATCACAGTGCTGCTTTCGATCTGGTGATCAGATACTATAAGCTCCAGTTTTCCTTTGGGAGTTGTTACTTGGGTCCTAGTTTTGATTTCAGTTTGAGTTTCTCCCAAACTGAGATCAGGGGGGAGGGCATTGCCGGTTACTGCCCCCTGTCTAGGATCTCCCCAAATATAGATTACTGTTGCATAGGTGACCTTACGTCAAGGACCCGACCAAGCCGTCCACAGTAATTGATGTGCCTGATAACTCAAGAGGATGAGGAAACCAAGTGTCCTTTTCCCTGGTTGGTGTATGCTGGCTTCGGGGGAGGAGGAACAAATGGTTGTCGATCTGGTGACCTTCGTTCCTCCTGCGGGTACCGGATGGTACACGGTTCATTTCCAGATGCCTGGATGGAGGGATCCTTTTGATAGGATCGCTTGACCGCATGTAAGGCATCCCTATATCGCGGGACCTCTAGGAAACGATAGGTGTAGTGCCCGTAGATGCCACAGATAGCGCATGCGTGATTAGTACGCAGCGGTTTGCCTGTACTTTTGGTGGCAAGTCCCTTTTTATGGGAATGTCGTTTTGAGGTGCCCACCTAACAGTCGAGGAGTGGTTTTAATTCGTCCAACTCCGGGCATATGTGAGTATGGTGTCCTGTGACATCACATATAGCGCAGGCTGATGACTCCCGCTGTATGGTGGGGGTCACCACTTTCTTTCCTTTCTCGAAAATTTTCTTTATCATGGTCACCGGTTTTGTAGTGGGAATTTCCCTTGTGGGGGCAGTTTCGACTACTACTTGGGTAGGTTGGGGCTCCTCGGGACCGAGGGGCTGTAACCCAAATGCATTAACGTTGGTAGCTGGCATTCCTGGAGGGGGAACGAGGTACCACATTGGGAATTCCAATGATATATTGGGTAGTACCAGTGTTTCCAAGACCTGCTGGGAGGTGAAGCCAGGAGGTGGGTATAGGAAAGGAGTTTGGTAGGCGACATAGACTAGGGAGGCTGTAGTAGTTGATGCCTCGGTGTCGTTACTTCTTGAGTCTATGTTCGAACTAACCTCGGTGCTTGATGTGGACATCATGCATACCGGGGCCGCTATGGAATCGGGCGATACCTCAGGGATAATAGGAGGATCTCCTAGAAATGATCCTAGGATGAACGACGGTTTGAACTGGCCAGGGCCATATTATTGATACCGTAAAATACCATCTATGGCTATGTCTACATAAGGTAGAACCATATCCGTATTGGTCAAAGGACGCTTTTCAGTGTGCGTCAGCTCGTCTAATGTAATGATTTGATCCTCGTGGGGGAACATCATGATGTGGAAAATGGAGGATGCTATGGAAAACATGGCATACATGTAACTCCTCCCAAGGAGTATATTGTAATCCAAGTGAGCATCCAAGACTTCGATGTCTATGTGGAACATTTTTCCAGCTAAGTAGACTGGTACATTTTGGAAGAGACCGACGGGGGTCGAGGGATGACTGTCATATGCTCTAAGAGTGATGAAGGAAGGTTTGAGTTATGGGGCTCCTAACTTCTGCCATACATTCTTTGACATGATACACGTAGATGCACCCTCGTCAATGACACATCGGTGAATAGTGATATTCTGTACCAATACTGGTATCTGGAAGGCGACCATGGAGGGAAGCCTAAGGGTGGCTTTATCTAAATCAAAAGCCATCATACGCATGTCGGCAGGGTCGACGACGCCTAAGGTGGAAAGTAGGGCTTTCCGATGCTTTGGGCACGAATACAATACCTCCAAAGCGGACATAGCAGTAGGTGATTGGGCTAAATTGTCTATGATGCTGTAATTGTGGGCTGCTTTGGAGTAGTTACCTGCTCGCCCATTAGGCCCTTTAACCATTTTCAGCAATGGTTCCAAAGGAATCTTTGGAATGGTCAAAGGTGCAGTCGGCACGCTTGTACTAGCCCCTGACGTACCGGTGTCTGGTGGGGTGTCGTAGCTATGATTCTGGGTTTGAAAAAACATTTCTTCGCTGGCGATGTAAATTTCATGGCTGTTTTTCTCGGAATCGTTGGGGTTTTGCTGCTGAGTGCTGACCGTTTCTTGATGGGGGAAGGGTTCTTGCATAATTGTAGTTTTCTGGGAAGATCCTCCTTGTCCTTGGTTACTTTGAAGCTTTTTAAGCTTAGGGAGTTTGGGACAATAGTGAGTATAGTGGCCATACTCACCACATATTGAACATGAATGGTTTGTTCGTAGAGGTGGTTGTTTTCCTTGCTTTTGAGCACTTCTTTGCCCCTGGTTCCGGTTCCGGTTGGAGTTATCTCCAAGCTGGGGTCGCGGTGGGCACTGTTGGTTGCTGCCCCCCTATCCAGGGTTCCCTTTGAGTTTGTTTTTTACCTTTCCTTTGACCACGTTGGGAGGGTAATTCTTCTGATCATACTGGTGTGGTTGATCTTGGGACGACTGCACAAATTTCACCTGTGCATTGTTTTGTGTTGGTGGGTTATGTGCTTGGGACTGAGTATAATGCTGTCCCATGTTTGTACTTGGCCATTGGGGGGGAGTTCTTCCATCAGTTTTTCTTCCTGTGTACTGGGTCCCCCGACCGGAGGGTAAGGTCCTCCTTTGTGATATGCTGGTGCCCTATTCATCAAATTTTGCTGCTGCATATGATGACTTTGAAATCCAGGTTGAGACATGTTCTGGGTAGACCCATGTGTATAGCCAGGATTCTGACTGCTACTGCCTAGGTACCCTTGGGTCATTGACCTAATAAGTCCGTCTGCAAAGTTCGACATGCCTGGAAATTCTTGATAAAATTGCTGGCGTGGGTCATTAGGCAGGATATTGTATATGTATCCTGATTGCATATAAATCAGTTCAATATGATGGGCTTTAATGATTGCATCCTCTTTGGATGTGGGGTTACGTTGCACCACATCCTTTGAAATCTCTACCGTCAGAGTTTTCAAGAATAAATCTAAAAGGACCTGGTCGTCAAGTTGAGCTTTGCATAAGCTACAACGCCGTCTCCACTCATGGAGATGTTCAGAAATGTGGGTAGAGGGAGATTTTCTGAAGTGAGTGAGTAACTCCATTCCCGAATTGAGGTGAATAGGTAGCTGAAAGTATGTAAGGAATGCAATAGCGAGGGCGCTAAAGGTTCTGTGTGAAGTAGGGGGTTGCTCGACGTACCATTTCGTGGCCACTCCCGTGAGAGTGTGTTGAAACAACCTCAATCAAATAGTATCGTCAATGATGCTATTTGATGAGCACCACAGGTGAAAGGTCATTATATGATTCTCTCAGTCTTCCGCTTGCTTGCCTTCAAACTTTCGTATGTATGAAGGGAGCTTCGTGGGCATGGGAGGCCAATTGGGTTCGTGCGGGATGGGGTCATTGGTGAACTTGGTTAAATCTGGTAGATTTAATGCCGCTAAGAAGGGTGACTGAGAGGTTGACGCCATGGCAACGTGTGAAGACACGAAGTTTTGGTTAGAACGAGGGTTAGTCTGTGACGTACTTGGTTGTGAATTCAACTGGCTTCTCGTATGGGATGCACTCTTCTGCCCCGTAGGGGACGAGGGGGAGTGACATGCAGTGTGGTGTTGGGAGACCGATTAGGGTTCCCAACGAAGGTTTCCCCAAGAAAGGAGGAACCAACCAGTGTGGCAATGTTCCATATTTGACGCCTAAACGACGAAAGACCTGGAACCCCTCCCGTTAATGGGGGGAGGTCCAAAAGACGCCTGGACCGACGAGGTTCCATTGGAACCATTTGAAGGTCGTCCAAGTTAGGTTTTGGAAATTTTTTTTGAGGGGATTGAATCTATGATCACGTCAAATTTATGGCCACATACATAAAACAAAGCAAAAATGAAATGATTTTTCCTTTAATTTAATCTATGTGATCAATCAAGAAAAAAATGGTTTTGTTTGTTTGCGCGTGATACTCAAAAATCCTAGAAGACCTAATAATGTCCTAACACACTCAAAAGTAACTGGGACTTGAGGGGATTTCTTGCGAGTGTTGGCACAACGTCCCGAAAGAACTGGCGACGCCCCTAGTCAGTCGAAGAGAATCAACCAAGGTAAGGGTAGAGGGTTTGGTGCTTACCTGCACCATCACCTATAGGGTAAAATATGCCCTAGTTTTGGCCACTAAGAACCATCTTCCCACATGAGCATTCGAGTCTTGGGCTTCTTGGTAGTCAGCTAACAATACTGAGTATCAGACGGGTCAGGTAGCCCCAACTGATACCGCACGCACTGTGCCTAAGCCTAACCCCCTCTGAATCGGGTCTTTGTCGTGCTTGGGTTTTATTTTCCGTGGGCTGATAGAAGGATTTTAAAGCTCCCTAAAAACACAACTTCTATGTTTCAAATGTGAAGCATGATCAAGGCGGCTTATTGGATGCCTACCCCCTTGATCCTAACTTAAACTATAATTTCTCTTGTGGCCCCTGTGAGGAGAGTTTAGTGCGTTGGTTTAAGTTATTTTTAGATGGATTTATTTTCTTAGTGGGTGTATGTGTGTGAGCGTATGGTGAACAATCTCATAATTTGAACATATGGATATCGGTGATCCGTTACAAATTTCCCCTAGTTAAACCATGTGACGTTGTTCCTTTCTCAAATAAAAATCATTTGCAGATAATGGGCCACTTCCAAAACCTCCTAATTAGTCTATGTGAGCGACTAAAGGGAGATGGTGAATCACAAATGTAGAGTGTTCATATGCTTGTCTAGGGTCACCCAATGGCGCAAAGACATCATAGATTACTTACTCTAACTTGCGATTCAATCCTAGTCCCGCAATTTCCTAAATGCAAAAATTGAAATTTAAACTAAACAATTTCTACACTAGCTTATGCATGTGTGGTCATGCGCCACTTACTTGGACTAGTTAAACTAAGTGTGCATACCAGAATTTGCAAAAAACATAATTTTTTCGGAAATAAATGGTTAATTCACCCCCTACTTAAACTATGTGAGTACTTTTTGCAAAAAACCAACTTAAATGAAAACTAACTAAATGCCTACAAAAAGCAGCAAAAATTAGTCTTCAAAAGCTGTGGGGTATCAACACATGTGTTTGCAAATACATTAGGGGCTGCCAAACAAACTTACAAGCAGAAAAAATGCAGAAGGTAGGGAGAAAAAATCTCTCTGCAAATTGCGTGCAAAATCCTCTAACAAGTGTGATTTCCTGCTCGCAGGTCACTCCTGAACGCACGCCCTGCGCGTCTGTGTGTAAAAAAAGCGCACAAAATTCCTGCAAGTAAAAAATTAGGAGCTTCCTTCTTCAGTGTGTCACCTCAGTGAGTCTAGGGACTGCAAGATGGGTCAGAGGACTGCTAGCTCCACTCCAGCATAGACTAAGGGTCTCCTACAAACAATGGCACAACCACATAAACTTGAAACACGTCAATGGATTCGCCAATCCTGTTGTGGTGGATTCAACACATGGGTGTACGAAATTGCACGCATTTAGAGAATGTGGTATTTTCTCTAAACCATAAATAATAGGCAGTATCTGGGGGGAGCTCAAAAGTATAAGACTTAAAATGAAGTAATACACTTAAGTATGCTCTGTTAAAAAAACTAAAACTGAAAACACGAAAAGAAGCTAAATAGAGAGTTCCAAACAATAACAAGGTAAACACCAACTCGATGGCCTTCTTCTTATTGAATTCTTGGAATGAACACAAATCTTACCCACTTGACGAAGGGCCTAGGTAGAGGCTCTAGGACCTGACACAAGGATGTTTTTCCTTCAAGTTCTGCCTTCTGACGCATTTCAACTCTCTCTCTCTCTCTCTGCTACAATGGACTGAAATTGTTGGATGGCCAACAATTGAGTCCTCTTCTTCAGCTCCTGCTCCTTGGTTCACACAAATGGCTGGTGTTGCTTGGGAAACTTTGGCTAGCATAAACTTATGATCACACATTGTTCATCTCTTTGAGGGTTTATATAGGTGAGCTTTCAAACCTCCTTCCCTCCCTTGGTACATGGTGGATAGTGACCCAAGGGAGGGGAAATATTCCATTGTGGGCTGAAATATGCTTTTGTGTGCTCACATAAGGCCTAAGGAGGCGCTGGTGCTGTCCTTAGGCAGCTTTCACATAAGGAGAAACTGTCATTTGCTTGCTTGTGGTCCCGAAAAGGGAATTTTTTCCATTTCCATTAATGCACGCTTATCGGGCTCCAGTGCATGCAAAAAGTGCTCTTCTCGAAGGAAAAAGCATGCATTCGGGTATTTATGACTAGTTCAATATTCAATTTCTCCAAACCTTAGAGATTCTTAATATTTTTGATTCCATAATGTATCCCTGACCTGTAAATCCTTGAGCTCGACATTAATCGATGTTGTTTTCTACTGTACGATTTTCCAGTGTTAACAAGCATGATGACCAAAGATCTGAGTGAATGAATAGAAGTAAGCTTAGGAGGAAGTAGCGAGTGGAGTAAACGGTACTGCAATGCGGAGGAATTTTAAAATAGATGAAAGATTAAGGCAGCGAACCCATAAAAAATTTCCAAAGGAAGATAACAGACTACGAGGATTAAATCGCAAATATCCGAGCGAAGATCAATGGTCCATATTGAATTCACAAGTTAAATTTGGGAATCGACCATCCATATATTTACCTATTAAGCCATCAGAAGTTAAATGGTATAAGTTGTGATGCGATGAAGAGGATCCACATGCCAGCAAGGTCCATGCGCGTATCGTACATCGCATGTGATATGGTTTTGTTAGTGTTAGTCTTTTCAGCCTTCCTCCAGTGATAAAACATGCTCTTACAAAGTGATTTTAAGGTGTCAAGGTCAAATTTTGTCATTTCAGTGAGTCTTCAAGTAAAATTTGGTCACTAGGTATTAGGTCTAGGGTTTGTTTTCACTCCTTTAAAAGTTGTCCAAATGTCGGTCCATGTCACCATTCAATTGAGTGTACCATCATTCAGAGGGTTTTCATCATCATGTCAAGTTCCACTAGGTCATTTTACACCTTTTTCATGCTTCAGTTGTGCCTAGATAAGGTTCATTTCCCTCTCCTAGGGTTTTGGAGGTAATTTCTCTTGGATGGTCAAATAAATAGAAAAAATTGTATCCTGATGTTCATGCACCTTCCCCTATCCTTAATGTACCTTATTAAACACTTCCCATCACTAAGATCCCCCAAATTCCTCATTTTCACGCAAACCCTAGTTTCTTGCTACAACTTGGCAATTTTCTAGGCTAGGCCTGTGTTTTTCCCTTTTGGACCCCTTCCCCTCACTCAATCTATAAAATTCCACTTTCCCCTACTTCCTAACATCCCTCGCTACTTCCAAATTTTTTTTCAAGAATTTAGAAACCCCTTATCCCCTTCATTTCGCTTCATTTTGACAAATCCCTTGTTCCACATATCGGGATAAGTTTTACTCCGATGATGTTTCTGAGAAATAAAAGATGAATTTGGGAAAAATGATATAGGTTGTTGTCCCAAATAGGCCAAGGAAGAAAAACCTCCTTCAATTTTTACACAGGTGTCATGGTTTTAGAGAAATTTCAAAAATACAGTTGCCTCAGGAGAAATGATGCACCTCTAAAGTGACCTTGGTAAAATCAGGTTTTCTCCTAGCTTGTTTGGCCAAATGACTTGCTTGATGAGTCAAATGATAACTAGAAACAAATATATTTCCAATGAGCTATCATGAGCTCAATTTGGAGTTGAGAAATACTTTCAAAAGTTGACTGCAACAGCACTCTGCCTTGAGGCAGCCTCATTTTGCACATTTTGACCAGTCTTGGGAGATTTGATTTTTGACAGGGAAAATGAACTGAAAATTGAAAAATTCTAGTTGGCTTGGAAATTAGTCTCAATAAGATTTCCAACGAGCTATCATGCACCGAATTTGGACACCGGGAAAATCTCCGAACGTCTTCTGCAAAAAGGCGCGATGCATAGAGATGGCGCGACGCATTGGGCAGCCCTTTGCAATGTAAAAAATGAACTGGCGTGACACATTGAGATGGCGCGGTGCATTGGGCTAAGAAGCCTGAAATCCATTCAAATATTCCACCAAAGCTCTCAAATTTATAAATTCTTCATTTCCCAAGTAAGTTAACATACCTCCATGACCAATGAATGAATTTCTCTTGGTGCTTATGGTGATTTAATGAGAAAAAATCAAAACCTACCTCTTTACATTTCTTGCCAAAAGCAGTTGCATAGGGTTTGAAAATTGCATGTTTCACTACCAATTCCACTCCTAGCTACCTCTCACTCCCTCACTCCTTTATTCCTTCATTTTTTCCCTTTCGTTACATTTCATCCACTCATTCCTTAATTCCCATATACCTAATCAACCAACCCTAAATCCCTAATCCCACTATCCCAAACCCTAGTCAAATATCCCCAAAACGCTAATTTCCATCCCAAACCCTAGATATCATCCCCTAAACCCTTTCATTCCCTAAAATCCAATGGCTAGCATCAAACCCTCCCCTCATCAGTCCCATTCATTCATGGAGCTCCAAAACATGAAAGCAAAACGACAAGCTGCCCAAAGAAGCCAAACCGAGATGACATCCATTGAGCGAGAGATTGAGGCTGATCTAGAGACTTGGCTTGAGAGGGTCAATATTAATTTGGAGAAGCTATTGGAGTAGGCCAACAAGGAAAATAACATGCTCAGGCACATGAAGAATCATTATTGGGAGAGGAATCATGTTTGCAAGGCACGAATCAAGATCCTGAAGGCAAAGTTAAAGAGAGCATTAAAGCATCGCAAAAGGCATGATAGGCTCCAAATTTTGGCTGAAGCTTCTTTGGCTCAGCATAATTCTTGATGGTGGAAATTCAGCCCAAATTTCAAGAAATTTGGGACACATTTTGAAAATTTTGTTTTTTTTTTGGCCTAAACACAGATTTTTCAGCTCTACACGTCGCACCACTTGGCAAGCGCTTACGATTGGGAGCTTCTCTTGGGTAAAAATTTGTATTTTTGGACTTTTCATGAAAATTTATGCATGCCTACCCATTACCCAAATATTTTGACATTTTTGGGTTGTCGGAGGGGTCAAAAACACCCTAAAAATGACCTTTCTGCCCCTTTTTGGACACACAGGAAGCAGTGTTGGGAAAACTAATTTTTGGAGGGGAAAATGGAAACCAAATTCAGAAATTCCACTTGATTTGGAAAGTAGACAGGCAGATATTTCCAACGAGCTATCGTGTGTTCAATTTGGACACCGGGAAGGCCTTCACAATTGGCTCCAAAGTGGAGCGACGCATAGATATTTCAGGCACGACACATTGGGGATTTTGGCTCATTTTTCACTCAGTAACTCTGTTTTTTGCCTAGTTTTGGCCAGTTTGAATTTTTTATCTCCAAATGTAAATATATTGATGTAATTTGATGTAATTTCATGGATTTTGATGTAATTTTGACAAATTTTTACTCATGTAAGTAGATTCATTCATCAAAAGGTGAATTGTAACTGAATGAATCAGTTTCCTATCTTATAGAGGCAAGCTGTTCCACTGCCTATTTTCTAGTTCTTAGTTTAGATCTTGTTGAAACAACTCCTAAAATAGTGAGCTAGACCCCTAGATGCATGGGGATGAGTTATGCTTGTCTATATCTTGTAGTTCTTCAGTCATTTTTTAGGGTTGGACACTTGGGATTGCTTTGAGCTTCATTGTACATTTCATCTCTGCAGTTTGGCAAAGGAATAGATCAGGGTTTGCAGAACTCCTTGGGATTCATGTGGCTCTTTGTTTTGATGATGTATTTCTATCTTTTATTGTAATTTTACTGATGTTTCATGTGTATCATCTTCCTTCTTATTTCTTCTTAAGTTAAACAAAAAAGTATAAAGGTGGAATTCATTAGATTTGCAGTCCTCTACCTTGAGTTTTGTTTAATTTTCTACGTTTTCAATTGTCTTAAGAGGATTATTGAAAGTCTCTTGCCCTCTTCAACCCCTCATCGGTCTGGGCTATCCATTTCATTCAAAATTGAAACATCAAAACAGTTGCCTACCTTGCCCCATTCACATCCCTGCAAAACTGCTCATTTCCCATACCCAAAATCTGCCTTTCCGTTTGATCCAACAAACACCCTCAAAATCAAATCAAACCCTTTTACATATATACCTAGCCTAAAATTAGCTTTTATTTCAAGTCATCTCAAGCCTCATTGATTATTTTTGCTGAGATTGACCCAGAGAGAGCCCTCTCCTGATTTGGTAGGGCTAGCTACCAAATTAAGCGTGGTTTGATGTTACCCTAGACTCTGCCTTCCTTCAGCCTGAGGTAGATTTAGGAAATAAAATAGTGGCGACCATACTGGTGAAACTACAAACTTTTTGCATAGAAGATTCATCACCCCAGTAATATTTTCCCGGTAAAGAATGACAGAGTATTATATCTGAATGTTGATGGTGAACAACAATCAGATGCATATAAAGGCTGAAAACATTCACCTGGCGACCCCATTCACTGAAAGATCCAGAAAATGAAATCCTTCATGGTGACTCCACTGTAGGAAGATCAGTAGCTTTAAAGATTTTTAATATGGAACGTATTGCAAGAAGGTATGCTCCCATGAGCCGAGATCATATTCCAGGTTTCCCAAATAAAATGCCCAAGGTGGCTTGGCTTCAGAATTTGCCTATGTTCAGAAATGTGGAAGGTAATGACGCTGCTCTTCATTTGGTGAAATTTCACATTCATGTGCATAAATTAAAGATCGATTTTCCTGAAGACTATTTGATGAAAATTTTTATGGCCACTTTGGAAGGTGAAGCCCGATCTTGGTATGAAAGTTTGTCGCTTGCTTGTATTTACTGTTTAAAGGATTTTCATACCATGTTCTTTGAAAGGTATAAAGAATCTTATCCATCCTTAAATTTAGTTCAGAACTGTTGTAGCCATGTTCATAGTTTTATTGAAAATCTTGAAATTTTTTATGAAGATGATGACTTCATGGACGATGAGATCATGGAGGCTCTGTACGAAAATCCATTTCAGCAGCATAAAGAGAACTTAGAATATACTCATCAAGATGCTCAGGAAAATTTGCAGCAGGATCAAGATCTTAGTACAATGGAAAATGATGAAAGAGAAGGTTTTGTTTCAGATTTGTCCATAGAAGAAGACAATATGCAAGAAAGTCAAGTTTCAATTTCAGAATGTGATAAAGTCAAGTTAGATATTTCAGATCTAGATTCAGATCGTGATGATCAAGAATACCTTGTGCTGAATCCCATGAAGGAGAGCACTACTGTTGAGATCATATGGAATGAAGAAGACACAATTATTGATCCAATTGTTCTCATTTCATTAGAAAAAAGCCTTCATGAGAAGGTAATCCAGTCATTTCATCAAAAACAAGATGAGATTTTTTTTCAAGTAAGTGAAAAATCTTCATTCAATAACTCGGTGATAAATGATAATTTGATTGCCATGTCATATGAAGATGATAAAAAATGTTTTCAAATTTCAGAAGATCAAGGAATTAAGGACTGTCATTCAGGTTTTTCATGTTTTAAAATGTTATTTCATGAAGACAATCACTGTTTGAGCAAAAGAAAACAAAAATCATTATCTCCTTTGTCTGAAGATGAGATAGATCAACTCCTGAAAGGTCATGTTACAACCCAAGCTAAAGCAGATTTGCAGTGTGCACATGGTCAAGAAAGTGTTTGTGAAACTTCTTCCTCTTTTGAAAATGATGACGGTCTTGTAATTATTTTTATAGATCAGCAAACAAATAATATTTTCTTTCATGAAGATGATAATGCTGTCATGTTTGATAATCTTGAAGATTGTTTTTTGTTTAAGAATGACCTAGACCATGAAGTTGAGGAATATGAGCTTGAGAGAGACAATATGAAAGAATTTCTCACGGTCAAGGAACTTACAGTTAACACTTAGATGGAGGAAGCCTATACCTCTCTGTGCCTTCCTATCACTCGGAAATCAATTGTTCTTTCAGATCAGAATGAAGCGAGTAGTTGTATTTTTGCTGTTGGATCTCAAGACCAACTAGTGCTTCAAGATTTTCAAGATCCTTTCAGCATTATTTTGCAAGCATCAGAAAAGATAAATTTTGCTTGGTTCATTATCATAAGCCTTGTTTTCAGTGGTTATTGTGAGTTGCCTACATGTACATCGTTCGACCAACTCGAGAAAAGTGAGAGCCGAATTTCGGTATGTAGCAATATACTGGATTGGTTACATTGGAAGGCTCACTAAACATGATTGTACATATTTCATCAGTATGCAGTTGGTTGTCATCATGATTTGAAGCCCTCAAATCTTGATGGACTGCTTCCATTAAAAAGATTTGTAAGTACTAATTTCAGTTAAGTAGGTCTTGAGTCATTTTTCTTTTAGTCAGTTTCAACATAGTTTCAGTTTGGAGGCTGTAAAACTAAAGGTCTGATTTCAGTTTTGGTGTGTCAGTTGTTTGAGTCATTTGCGAGTCAGTTTTCAGTCTTGTTATTAAGTTAGTTTGTATCAGTTTTCAGTCATGCATTTCAGCTTGAGTTTTTTATTCCATTGCCCAATGGATGAAGGCACTTGTCTGCTTTCCAACGATCTGTAGTTCTTGGCACCTCTAAGGAGCTACCATCCCCATTGGAGCCAATGTTAGTGTCAGTATTTTCAGCCTTCCTCCAGTGATCAAACATGCTCTTACAAGGTGATTTTAAAGTGTCAAGGTCAAATTTTGTCATTTCAGTGAGTCTTCAAGCAAAATTTGGTCACTAGGCATTAGGTCTAGGGTTTGCTTTTACTCCTGTCAAATTTTTCCAAATGTCGGTCCATGTCACCATTCAGCTGAGTGTCAAATCATTCATAGGGTTTTCATCATCATGCCAGATTCCAAAGGGTCATTTTACACCTTGTTCATGCTTCAGTTGTGCCTAGGTAAGGTTCATTTCCCTCTTCTAGGGTTTTGGAGGTAATTTCTCTTGGATGGTCAAATCATCAACAAAAATTGTATCCTAATGTTCATACACCTTCCCCTATCCTTAATGTACCTTATTAAACACTTCCCATCACTGAGATCCCCCAAATTCCTCATTTTCGCACAAACCCTAGTTTCTTGCTACAACTTGGCAATTTTCTAGGCTAGGCTTGTGTTTTTCCCTTTTGGACCCCTTCCCCTCACTCAATCTTTGAAATTACACTTTCCCCTTCTTCCTAACATCCCTTCATACTTCCAAAAATTTTCTCAAGAATTTATAAGCCCTTTATCCCCTTCATTTCGCTTCATTTCGACAAATCCCTTGTTCCACATATGGGGATAAGTTTTACTCCAATGATGTTTCTGAGCAATAAAAGATGAATTTGGGAAAACTGAGACAGGTTTTTGTCCACAATAGTCCAAGGAAGGAAAAAATCCTTCACTTTTTACACATGTGTCATGGTTTTAGAGAAATGTAAAAAATACAATTGCCTCAGGAGAATTGATGCACCTCTGAAGTGACCTTGGTAAAATCAAGTTTCTCCTAGCTTGGTTGGCTAAATTACTTGCTTGATGAGTCAAATGATAACTAGACACAAAGAGATTTCCAATGAGCTATCATGAGCTCAATTTGGAGCCGAGGAAGACCTTCCAAAGTTGACTGCAACAGCACTCTGCCTTGAGGCAACCTCATTTTTCACATTTTGACCAGTCTTGGGCCATTTGATTTTTGATAGGGAAAATGAACTCCAAATTGAAAAATTCCAGTTGGGTTGAAAATTAGACTCAGTAAGCTTTCCAACGAGATATCCTACGCTGAATTTGGACACCGAGAAGGTCTCCAAAAGTCTCCTACAAAAAGGCACGATGCATAGAGATGGCGCGACGCATTGGGCAACCCTCTGCAGTGTAAAAAATAAACTGGCGCGATGCATTGAAATGGCGCGGCGCATTGGGCTAAAAAGCCTAAAATCCATTCAAATATTCCACCAAAGCTCTCAAATTTCTAAATTCTTCATTTCCCAAGTAAGTTAACATCCCTCCATGACCAATGAATGAATTTCTCTTGGTGCTTATGGTGATTTAATGAGAAAAAATCAAAACCCTACCTCTTTACATTTCTTGCCAAAAGTTGTTGCATAGGGTTTGAAAATTGCATGTTTCACTGCCAATTCCACTCCTAGCTATCTCTCACTCCCTCACTCCTTTATTCCTTCATTTTTTCCCTTTCGTTACATTTCATCCACTCATTCCTTAATTCCCATATACCTAATCAACCAACCCTAAATCCCTAATCCCACTATCCCAAACCTTAGTCAAATATCTCCAAAACCCTAATTTCCATCCAAAACCCTAGATATCATCCCCTAAAACCTTTCATTCCCTAAAATCCTACAGCTAGCATCAAACCCTCCCCTCATCAGTCCCATTCACTCATGGAGCTCCAAAACATGAAAGCAAAACGACAAGCTGCCCAAAGAAGCCAAATCGAGATGACATCCATTGAGCGAGAGATTGAGAATGATCGAGAGAATTGGATTGAAAGGGTCAATATTCATTTGGAGAAGCTATTGGAGAAGGCCAACAAGGAAAAGAACATGCTCAGCCACATGAAGAATCATTATTGGGCGAGGAATCATGTTTGCAAGGCACGAATCAAGATCCTGAAGGCAAAGTTAAAGAGAGCATTAAAGCATCACAAAAGGCATGATAGGCTCCAAATTTTGGCCGAAGATTCTTTGGCTCAGCATAGTGCTTGATGGTGGACATTCAGCCCAAATTTCAAGAAATTTGGGACACATTTTGCAAATTTTGTTTTTTTTTTTTGCCTTAACACAGTTTTTTCAGCTCTACGCGTCGTGCCACATGGTGCGCGCTTACGATTGGGAGCTCCTCTTGTGTAAAAATTTGTAATTTTTGGAATTTTCATGAAAATTTATGCATGCCTACCCATTATCCAGATATTTTGACAAGTTTTGGGTTGCCGGAGGAGTCAAAAACACCCTAAAAATGACCTTCCTGCCCCTTTTTGGACACACAGGAAGTAGTGTTGGGAAAACTAATTTTTGGAGGCACAAATAAAAACCAAATTCAGAAATTCCACTTGGGTTGGAAAGTAGACAGGCTGAGCTTTCCAACGAGATATCCTGTGCTCAATTTTGAGATTAGGAAGGCCTTACAAATCGTCTCCAAAGTGGCACGATGCATAGAGATTTTAGGCGCGAAGCTTGGGGATTTTGGCTCATTTTTCACTCAGTAACTCTATTTTTCGCCTAGTTTTGGCCTGTTTGACTTTTTTATCTCCAAATGTATAGCTCTTGATGTAATTTGATGTAATTTCATAGCTTTTGATGTAATTTTGACAAATTTTTACTCATGTAAGTAGATTCATTCATCAAAAGGTGAATTGTAACTGAATGAATTAGTTTCCTATCTTATAGAGGCAAGCTGTTCCACTGCCTATTTTCCAGTTCTTAGTTTAGATCTTGTTGAAACGGCTCCTAAACTAGTGAGCTCGACCCATAGATGCATGGGGATGAGCTATTCTTGTCTATATCTTGTAGTTCTTCAGTCATTTTTCAGGGTTGGACACTTGGGATTGCTTTGAGCTTCATTGTACATTTCATCTCTGCAGTTTGGCAAAGGAATAGATCAGGGTTTACAGAAATCCTTGGGATTCATGTGGCTCTTTGTTTTGATGATGTATTCATCTCTGTGATTGTAAGTTTACTGATGTTTCATGTGTATCATCTTCCTTCTTATTTCTTCTTAAGTTAAACAAACAAGTATAAAGGTGGAATTCATTAGCTTTGCAGTGCTCTACCTTGAGTTTTGTTTAATTTTCTATGTTTTCAAATGTCTGAAGAGGATTTTTGAAAGTCTCTTTCCCTCTTCAACCCCTCATTGGTCTGGGCTACCCATTTCATTCAAAATTGAAACATCAAAATAGTTGCCTACCTTGCCCCATTCACATCCCCGCAAAACTGCTCATTTCCCATACCCAAAATCTGCCTTTCCCTTTGATCCAACAAACACCCTCAAAATCAAATCAAACCCTTTTACATATATACCTAGCCTAAAATTAGTTTTTATTTCAAGTCATCTCAAGCCTCATTGATTATTTTTGCTGAGATTGACCCGGAGAGAGCACTCTCCTGATCTGGTAGGGCTAGCTACTAGATTAAGCGTGGTTTGATGTTACCCTAGACTATGCCTTCCATCAGCCTGAGGTAGATTTAGGCAATAACAGGTTTAACAATTTTCCAAAGTGTTATATTCGTCGATCTCTGAAGTGATAAGTTTTGCGATATGCAAGAAGGTATAGCGGGACTGTTGGATCTGGTATAGATCAACGGTGGATATTACATCGCAGTTCAGTGAGAATTCGCATAAGCATTGTGATTATTTATTGATTGGAAAGTTGTATGTTATTTTGTGCAACATGCGATGTTGTATATGTTGCGATTGTCATTCAAGTGGAGAGTTATGTGGGCCCATAACCCACAAGTTCTCAGTATTGTGGAGACAACAGTTTTTGATGTTGTGATGCGATAAGACATTTCACTAAACTGTGAAGTGTTAAGTTTTTCAAATTACGAAATGTTATTTGGGTGAAGTGTGATGGCTGCGGATTTAGAGTCTGTGATATGAAAAGCACGATTAAGTGTTAAGGAAATAGATTGCGCAGCAAAGAGTCCTGGTAAGTGTGCAGATTCATCGAAAGAACATAAGGGTAAGTTAAAGGTATTATATGTGTTTCTGATGGTTGATAACTTAATGGTTTTGATTGAAATCGGGGTACTACAAATCCTGTGTTGTAGATGAGTTATTTTGGGTCAATTAAATAATTCTGCCTAATAAAATCGTGGGAACTTGCAAACATATTAAAGTTTCTACGTATGTGGGTATGAGTGACCTTTTGGCTTCATAAACTTGTATTGATGTACCACCAGATATTTGACATTTATATGCAGTTATATTACAGTTGTATATTTTTAACATTATATATATATATATATATATATATATATATATATATATATATATATATATATATATATATATATATATATATATATATATATATATATATATATGGTCCATTTATTTTATGTTCATGTTGATGTACTTAATTTACATGTTGGTGTTCATCATGATGTGCATATTTTTAGTTCATGTTAGATATGTTCATTTAATGTGCTTGCAGATAGATGTGGATGTGATAGAAGTTATTTGACAGGAGATGTATATTTGATGTTTGTGTTGTGATGATGTTAAACAATGCTTGTGTTTTGTTAGATGATCATGATCACGATGATTAGATGATGTTAGCGAATTTGAATGTGTATTTTAGTCGAATATGATGTTTTTACGATGGTTATCATGATCGTGATGATTATTTTTAATATTAAATCATGATATTTTTTAAATATTATGTCATGATTGTAATTGAAATTTTAATTTTAATTGCATGTAAAATTGTAATTGTATGTAAAATATTTGTAAAATTGTAATTGTAATTGTACATAATTGTATTGTGAAATTGTAATTGTAATTGTATGTATTCATGTCATGATTCAATTTTATTAAAATTTGTAAATTTGTAAATTTGTAAGATTGTAAATTAATTGTCAATTTTGAACCATAACTATCATAAGTAAAATGTATACCGTAAATATTGTTAAATTACCATAATTGTAAATTTGTAAATTTGTATGAATATAAATAATTGTAAAATAATAAATCTATAATAATATGAATTTTTGTAACATAATAAAGTTTAGAAAATAATGTAAATAAATTCATGTTTAGAATTATCATTATTTTATTATGATCTTACATACCAAAAATAACAATATACATTTTGAAGATATCATTCACACACGTTTAAAGAAATCAACTAGTTGTATTATTTTAGGAATTGAAATTATATAAAAAAAGAAATTTATACAACGTGCCATTGTTTTCTAGATCAACATAATTGCAAATTATCAAGTGAAATGATCTTAACATTAACACAATGCAAACCAATTAATTCAAAATACATATCATAACGTTTTGAAAAAAAGATTCTTAGGTATAAGGTAATTAAGTCCTCTTCTTTATAAAAACACATCTTAAAAAGTATAAATGATGAAATAACACATGTACCATATCACTCTCGGTTCTCGTGATCACCCTTATTATCTTCCAGCTCGCTTGGCATGATAACACTATTGTTCTCAAAAATATGTTTTGATCTAGGGTCATGTCTCAATATGAACCACCAATCCCTATCCAACACATCTAGGTAAAAAAACACCTAGTTGCAGAGTTTGGGGAAAACATAGGGCTCCTTAGCATCTTCCCACATCTTTCTAGAGTTGATACATATCAGCCTACTATCGCGATATTCCTTTAAATTATTACGATCAAAGGTGTCCCACCACTTGCACCTAAAAATAACACATTGGAAAGAAGAGATATCCACTTCAATGATCTCCTGTATCGTTCCGACGTAAACTAACGTCCCTTGTACTAGGTTTTGATCACAACGGCTAGCTCGACTGTATTGATCGAACTCGACTTCCACTCCCCAGTCTTGTGTCATGTGTCCATCATCGAAATTTTTTGTGTGAAAATGGTGTCCATATACCCACATAGATGGGAACAAATTCACCTATAAAAAAGTTAAAAAATTATAGTCTCATGTGTCTTATAATAATCAAAGTGTTAAAATATGAAATATAGATGTTACATTTCAAAGGTGCATAAATAGATTATTATCGAGGGGGTACCCAATTGCTAAGTTTAGCACATCCTCTTCAACATGCAGGTAACGACCGGTTGCACCATATTTCTCTTTGAATTTGTTAGCAACCCAATTGTTGGGGCATATAATTGGAATATTTTCTTTTAAATGACCAAGATAAGGGAGATAACTCGGGGATGTGGAGGTGGTGGATCATCAAGAATCATATGGTAAATGGAAATGATGCGGGCAGTAGATGAGGGCCAATGATGTGGTGTATTATGGAAGACAGTCTGATTGCGGGCCATCCAGATGCTCCAACAGATTAATATAGGCAGATTATGCAGCTTGTGGGGATTAGAAAATAGCCACCAAGTCTCCCATGCAATAGATACTGATAGCCCCTCCTAATGAAGGTTGTGGTTAATAAATGAATTGATAAGGTGCCAGAGTTATTGTATGGCTGAGCAGTGGAGAAAGAGATGTAATGTTTCTTCAGAAACTGCGTTACATAGTGGGCATCTATTGGGACCAATATGTGATCATTTATGGAGGTTGGCCCTTGTGGGTATTTTATTAGTGATAATGCACCACATGAGGAGCCTAGATTTTGTAGGTCCCTTTAATTTCCAGATAGTGCGCCACCATGGGAGTAAGGAATCAGGCTTATGAGAGCTGTATATGTGAATATATCCCTCTTTAGGAGTGTATTTGCCATGTTTTGAGATAGTCCAAATGCGTTCATCTTCCCGATCAATAATTTTGACCCATGAATATCTTAATGCATCCAGATAGGAGGTCCAAGTCACCACCCATTATTGTTGGAGTTGTAAATCCAAATGGTCTAACCATCCCTGTGAAAATAAAGTGGAACGATTTCTGTCAACAATGTGATTCAGAGCATAATATCTAGCACGATTGAGGGAGTCAATAAGTGCAGGTGGGAGAAGATGTGAATTTCCTCATCCCAACCAAGGGTCCCAACCAATGCACACCATAAAGCCATTTCCAATTTTCTAGGCCAAACCAGAGTTGATGTGCCGAATAGATCCCTATACAGTGTGCCAAATCGTAGAGCCACTGGGGTGGTGTACAGGTAGTTTATGGAGCCATTCAAGTGTGCTGGGGGGATGTATGTACTTTTGTATGACCACCTTGGTCCATAAGTTATTTCCATTGAGAATCAACCATCCGAGCTTAGCAGAAAGTTCTTGTGTGAAGGTTGGAATATCTTTGATTCCCCACCCACCCCAATGCTTTGGTAGAGTAATATGTGTTCATTTCATCCAAGAAAAGGTGTGTCCTTCTTTAGCGCCGAGCCAGGGAAATTTTCAACAAATCATTTGTATCCTGTGTAGAATGCTTTTTGGTATCTAAGCCAAAGACATCCAGTAGACCAGAATGGCCTCTAAGACAGATTAGATAAGTACCAGCTGACCAGCCCTAGATAGACAGTGGTGGCACCAGTTGTACAATATTTTTTCGATCTTAGTGATAAGCGAATTCCAGTCTACAGTTTTATAGCTAACAAGTTTAAGAAAAAATCCCAATTATTTCCATCCATTTTCAAACCTGGTAAGGGTGAATGGGAATCTTTGCTGTGCATTATGGATCTCATGTGGAGAGAAACCATGACATGTCAATGTAGATTTTCTTTTATTACATTGTATACCAGTGGCAATACATAGTAACATAGATGTCACCACTGTGGATTCACCTAGTGTTCCATTGAGGAGTAGGATAATGTCATCAACAAATAGTAGGTGTGTGAGCACACAGTTCACCGAGATACGAATGCCTTTCAATCTGCCTCTATCCCTTTCATCGATAATACACATGTTGAGACCTTTCATAATATGAAGAAAGAGAAGAGGGGATAGAGGGCAGCCCCGTTGAAGTCCCCGTTCAGCATGAAAGAAAATTTTTACAACCCCATTAATGAGTATGCTATAGGAAATTGAGGTGATGCAACACATGATCCAATTAATAACCTGTATAGGAAATCCAAGATGTGTGAGAAGCATACGAATGTAGAGCCCTCTAGCTTGATCAAATTATTTTTCCAGATCAATCTTAAGGATCATCCCTTTGATATTTTTAGTGTGCATAGAATGTAGTCGAAATTCCAATGGCATCGTGGATCTGTTGATTTTCAAGGAATGAAAATTTTTCAGGTGAGATGAAATTAGATAAAAATGGCTTAAGACAATTAGCAATAATCTTAGCCATAATCTTGTAGATACAGTTTCATAATGAAATTGGACGAAAGTCCTTGAAAGTAGAGGGATGATCTGATTTGGGAATTAGGGCAATAAAGGTAGCATTAAAAGCCTCATAGATGCGCTCGGATTTCCGGGTCTCTTCTACAACCTCTAGTAAGTCCTGTCCCAACATCTCAAAGAATTCCAGATAAAATTCCACAAACCATCCATCAGGTCTAGGACTCTTATCCTTTTTGAACCATTTAAGGATAGATTATAATTACCCCATTGTTACAGGTGCTAGGAGATCTTCAATAGCTAGGGGATCCACATATTTGGGAAATAAGGAGGGCACCTTGATAATCTCAGCCAATGAGGGCTACAGGGGTGCCTTATAGATATCTCTGAAGTGAGTAATACCTTTTTGTGCAAGTTGTGTGAAAGTAGAAGCGGAGGTGCCATCCTCATTGGCAAGTTCCCAAATGGTATTGATGGCTTTCCAACCCCTTGAAAATTGATGGAAGAATTTGGAGTTTTCATCTCCTTCTTTGATCCAGGTGGCACAACTTTTCAGCCTCTAGACTTCATCCCGATTTTGGAGGATCTTTAGACGATCAGATTCCAGTTTGATAAGCTGTGATTTCTCATCTTTTGTCGTAAATCCTCCCCCAATAGAGCTCTCAAGTCCGTGAATATCCTATTAAATTGTTGAGAGGTCTAATTCCTCCATTGTTTTCTTGTTCTTAGCCCAATTTATTGAATTATTTTTAATGGAAAGAAGTCTGTGTGCAAATATGGAGGATGGCGATTGTAAGCTCTATGGTGGAGGAAGCCTCCACTGTGTGTTCAATAAATTTATGTAGTATGCATCTTGTAGCCAATAGAACATAATTTGAATGGTGAGGCCGACTTGTTGAAGGCACTAGTGATTTTCAGATAAATTGGTGAGTGATCGAAGATACCTCTCGAGCCAATCTATTTTCTAAATGAACCAAGAGTATGAAGTAAGTCTTCCTTAATGAGGAAGCGATCAAGCCTGTGGGAAACCAAATCAACCCAGTGTGCCTGTTGCGCCAAGTGGAAGAAGGAGAGGTTATGAGAGGATCCACCAGTTGATAAGTTGAAAGGAGGTGTCAGAATAAATCAGAGAGAGGATCCACATGTGAATTAGATCCCAAAGATTCTTAGATCCCAAAGGAAAAATTCAAGTCCCCAGTAAGTATAATGTTGTCAGAAGGAAGCATCGATAATTGCAATAGAGAGGTCCAAAACTGATGCCTGTTTAAGCAAGGGCCATATACATTGATGATCCTGAATTGTAGGCCGAGGGCTTTACAAAAGACATCCATCTCCAAAGTGCCATCCCTTTCGAAAATGGTCCTGAAGTTACAGGTCATGAAGCTAATGCCCCATTTTGAAAATGGTACTACAAAGACAACATGATGCATTGTAACTGGCGGTTTGCGGATTTTACGATCAAATATATGGCACGCATGACAACTTCTGACCGCGAGGATGTAGTCGCGAAATATAGTAGGCAAAAAGTAACCAGCGCGGAGTATCTTCTGTGTGGTAGCATATCTAGACAAGTATCCACCACAAGCCCCAACATGACAATCATTTAAAACATTTTTGGCCTTCTCATGAGTGAGGCACCTTCTGAAAATTATATCGACACCATGACGATAAAGTGTATCGCTGACGATCAGATAATATTTGGCTTGGTATCGAATACGTCACTGATCAGAGTGAGAGGTAATAGGCCAAAAATTATGGGTCTGGAGATAAATGATAAAATCCCCATACAAAGGATCAGATGATCTGATCAGAAACACAGACTCTTAAGGAATATATAGTTATGACGTAGTAGTAGTATTATTAGAGGGAAGGTCACAGAGAAGCTCAGCCAAAACTAAAGACTTATTTGAATTGGATTTGATGAATTACAAATCAAATTCCTACAAAATGAAGATCCATTTTGAATACTTGCCCCCTAGCAATTGAAGAGATAAGATATAAGTAATGGGGTTTCAATACGAAATGGAAATGGTCTTCCAGAACAGGATATAGTGGCGAAATATTTGGACAGCTTGAACAGCCGCCAAGGCAAGATTTTCTACGTATGAATACTTCACTTCCGTATCATTGAGATTACGACTCAAATAATAGAATGGATGTTCTTTCCCATTTTCTATTTGGACCAATACCATAACAATGGTTGTATTAGCCACGTCAATACACAAGAAATAATCACTCTGATAATTGGGGGGATACATTAATGATGACTGGAGAAGAATATCCTTGAAAGCATCAAAAGAAGCTTATGCGACATGATCCCAATGGAAGAGAATCCCCCTTTTCAAGAGACGAGTAAATCCTTTATCCATTTCAGTGTAGCTGGGTATGAACCTCTTTAGGAAGTTAGCCTTTCCTTGAAGTTTATGTATTTGAATTAAATTTGATGGTGCAGGAAAATCAAGAATGGCCTGGACCTTCAATGGGTTGATTCAAATTCCTTCATTTGAGATGACGAATCCAAGAAAATGACCAGAACCAACAAAAAACACACATTTATGTGGATTGAGGCGTATTTTGTAGTGTCGGTAGCGTAAAAAAATGGCTTTCAAATGCATCAGGTGATCAATCTGATTTCGTGAATGCATGGGTAAATCATCTAGATAGGGTTGAACAATGTGCTTGATGTCATTAAAATCATAATCCATTGCTCTCTGAAAATTTTCTGTAACGTTCTTTAAATGAAACAGTAGTTTCCTATAAGCGAATGTGCCCCGGGGATAGATGAATGCTATCTTATATTGGTCCTCTGGGTAGATATTGATTTGGTTGTAGCTGGAAAATCCATCCATGAACAAAAATATTTCGCATCCAACACAATCGTCAATAATCTAATCGATAAAGGGAGTAGGATAGTTGTCTTTTGGACAAGCAAGATTTACATCCCGATAATCAATGCACACTCTGATGGTTCCTTGTTTTTTCATAATAGGAACGATGTTGGAAACCCACTCAGTTAGCGGAACAGGTAAATGAAACCAAGATGCAAAAGTTTTTCAACTTCTGATTTAATGGCAACATCTTTCTTCGGATGAACAGGATGAAGGCATTGAAATACCGGCTTGATATCAGGGTACATATTAATAGTGTGTTCAATGATACTAGTATCTATGCCTGGAATTTCCTCACAAGACCAAGCAAATACATCACGAAATTCACGAAATAGATCGTGATACATTTTGAGTTCTGATGGAGAACAAGACACACCAACATGAATATTTTCTACAACGCTAGGTTTGGTCGAAATATTGATAGAAATGGTTTCTTAAATATTTGACAAATTTTTCTTGGAGTCGATTGCATTAATAGGAAAAGAATTCGAAAAGAAAATTTTGACCAATGGGTGATATAGTTCACTAAGATGATTTTCTTCATAATTAGGAATATGGGAACGATGATGATAATCTTACCATGGTTCTCCTTTCGACATCATGGTTTCCAAAATATTCTCATCTGTCAAGAAAGTTGAGACAAAAGGATCAGATGGAGTACCAAAATCTAATGAACGATCAACCCAAACAACCAGCGATGATGATTTTGGATTCGCCGCCCAAGCCAGATAGATTGATTGCTATGCCAAATCAATAGGGTTGGATGGAAAAAACTCATCCAATGTAACAAATTCAGAATCACCCGTACTCTTCCTTAAGCCAGATGGAGTGGAAGAGATCATGTAGCAGGTCTCTATGCTTGCAATTTCTGCCGACGTTGCAGGTGGCGGTAATGCAAAGGTTCCCATGAGAGTGGAATTCTTCAAGAGTCACACATCAATGTTCTGAAGTGCAAGTTGGGGTAGGTGAACTAACAGAACACTTCTAGTTACCTGGGAACCAGAGGCAAAGAAGGATAATTGATTGATTATTGTGATAACACCTTTATGTGGAAAGGCGATCATTCTGAAATATGTAGAAAGAATGTCATAGAATATACCCATGGCCTTCCAGATAAAATATTGTAGTCAAGGGGTCCGTTAACGAACTCAACTTCAAAATTCACTGTTTTTCCCCCTAGTTCAACATGTAGGTTATTGATAATATCGCAAGGCTTATATGTACATCCCTCAAAAGCCTTCAACGTCGTTGATGATTGAGATAGGCGTGGCGAGCCAAGTGACTTCCAAAAATTTAGAGACATAATACACGTAGATGCTCCCTCATCAATAATAGTACGATGAACAAGGTGATTGAGAACATTTACTTGGATGGATAATGCCAATTTTGCTGGCAATTGTGGCACATAGCCTGTATGGTTAAAGAATACAAGATTAGAATCAGTTGGATCAATTCCACCAATTATCGATAATAAAGGCTGTTTCTGGGAGGGACAATTTTGTAGCACCTCAAGCGTTGACATAACTTAAGGGGATTGAGAAAAATATTCAACTATATTATAATTTTGAGCAGCTCTGGCTCGAGGATTAAATATCGATTTATGAACAACTCCCTTCGTTGGCTTGATTGTCAATTCAGGAATAACAGCTGGCGGTACCGATTTTGTAGTCGAATTCGTGGTCGAGGTAGTAGGTTCATTAATGGCCTTACTACCGTAATCTTTATTACGCATTTACACCAAAACATCTGTCGATGGCTTCATGAAAAGTAACATAAGCACTTGGGAACTAGAATATGGATCCATAGCAACCAAATTTTTGTCCAGATTCGGAAATGGATCTATCAACACAACTGACGCATGTGAAGTCTTAACCATTTTTTAGACTTCATCGTGGTAAGAACAATCCTGAACAAAGTGTTCCTCATTACAAATTATGCATGAATAATGAGCTTTCCAATTTTTCCGGACGATTGATTAGATGATCTTTCCTGCAGGGTAGGAGTTTTCTTTTTATTTGATTTCCCTTTTTTCTTACTTTCGGGTTGCTTGTCACTTTTGCCTTTATCAAATGACACACCATTGATTTTGGAAGAAGGCGCAGGATCAGATGTAGTAGTATGATGTGTGCTTGCAATACCGATCATTCTGTCTCTGGCATGAGAGTCCTTTGATGGAGGAGGAACAATAAAATTAGATCGCAACACATTAGGACGCCACCCTTAGCCACATCCTCAGTTATAAATGGTAACAGGGACTTAATGAACCACTCAGCAAGTAGCTGATCAGGAACAAATGTCTTAACCATTCTACGACGACGATGCCACTCATGAATATGATCAGAAATGTGAGTAGCATTAGTCTGTTTAAAATTAGTAAAGAGTTTCGTTCCTATTTTATATTTATGGGTAACTAGAAGTGAGTCAAAAATATAGTAGCTAGGGCAGTGAAATTATCAAAAGAAGCTCTAGGTAACTCAATGTACCATTTTTCGGCCAGACCAGTGAGCATATGCTGGAAACGATGTAGTTGAACAGAGTCATCATTTAGGGATTTAGATGAACACCAAAAATTATAAGTCATAACATGAGTCGACGGGTCTTCCCTAGGGTTTCCATTGAACTTAGGAATATCTGAGGGCAATTTATGAGGTATCACTGGTCACCAAGGAGCATAGTTGATTAGATCATTGGCGAGCCAATTTAAATTTGGTAACTCTAAAGTTGCAACAAAGGGCAACTGTCAATTGAGGTCAGGCTGAGCATAACCAGGGTATGATGGAATTGCTTGAAAAACAAGACTTTGAGCACGAGCATAAGGAATATGTTGCTGGTAACCCAGATAGGGGTTGTTTTGATAAGAAAACACTTGAGGATTATGTTGACTAAAACTTGGACACGATACTTGTTGAAATGAAGGTTGTGGCATTTGCGCCTGAGGCTGCCAAGGGGTCTATCCACCAATGTTATAACCCAAATTAGAATAAATTGGATTCGGTTGAGGATACGTATAACCTTGTTGTGGCTGCGACATCCCATAATATGGTAATCCATATTTTGAATAAATGATTCCGGGTACAGATGGTTGTTGTAAACTAGCCGAATGTTGTGTTCGATGTATCACAATTTACAAGGTGACCGAATCGGTTCACTATGGATGGATAGCAACCTAAATTTTTCCTCCCAAATATACCCGAAGGTACATGGAGGCCCAAGTCTGTATTAGCTCTATCTAATGTGAAACCACACAATGAGAGCACCCATTTATACTTTTCGTACTATAACACCGCCTGATATACCCGAAGGTATGTGGACAAGCTACGATATACTTACGTACGTGGAGTGAGGTATCACACTCGGAATGTATCACAGACAATTAGCGACAATTTCTATATCTTACGATGCTGGAACACGTCTCTAGCCTAGAACTTCTAAATGTTATTGTTATGGTTCCAATGCTTTTTTAGGTAAATTGATGTAAATTTTAAGTTGATCTTGTTTATGAATTTTACTTTCAAGGTTCACCGCGATAATGTGATGGAAATTCCTAAAATGCAAACTAAAATGATAAGAAAACTTTTCACTTTTAGCTTTTTCACTGAAAATCTTATCTACTAAAGGGAAAAGAGCAATCAGTTTTGAGAGCAAACAACAAAAGAGCACAAACTAATATGCAACTTTCCTAATTTGTTCCTATGTAAAACACACAATTCACTACATGCAAATGCAAGTTTTTATTTTCATTCCCCTTAATGTGAATGAAAATAGGAAACTATATGCATCAAATCAATTAAAAAAAATGATTTCTTCTTTGAGAAACGATGAATCTAACAACAATTTTTCTTTTAGGAAAAAAAAAGAATGGAACTACAATTTTTCCTATAGGAAATGAAGAATTTGACGACAATTTCCTTTACGAAAACAAATGGATATAATGCATAAATAAAATACTTTGAATTTTATTTGTCAATGATAAAGAAAAACACTTAAATAGACATTGAACAAACTTACTTTTCAAACGAGGAAGAATCAGGCAAATTCATTGGTCTTTATGAGGTATCAAACAATTGAAAAAACAACAAACAAAAGGCTAAATGTGATGGCAATGAAAAATTCAAAGGGAATTTGGTTGGCTTAGGGAGAAACACAATCTCTAAGGTGAGACAGTGCATTGCAAAGCACCCCTGAGTGGGGGACAGTGCTATGAAAAGCACTGTGTCTTGACCAACAGTGCGTTGGGCGCAGAGAGAACAAAATTCAAGCTACTAAACACACTTCTAATGCAATTATTTGTTTCAAAAGCCTAATAATTGAGAGTAGATGCTACTGGTGGACAAGAAAAGGAAAAAACACCAAGGATGAAAGGGAACTTCCCCAGTGGAGTCGCCAATTTGTTATGTGGAATTATGAATTACGAATAAAACACATTCCCTAAATGTGGTGCTATGCATTTAAAACAACATATCAAATACTTTGCAGACACTTTCTCTAAGATTAAATAGACACACATAACGATATAGGAACTTACTTGTGATCCAAGCGCTTCCTATTCACCTTCTTTCGCTCTTGTTGTAGTTTCCAATCCAACTTTGATCGCCAGACTAGTCCCTACAAGTATAAACACTAAAAAACAAAGAGATTGCAATATAGAGATGGATATTTATCTTAATCAGTTAAATTAATGAAACATGAAACATATATATCAACCAAGAATCCATGATATGAAATATAGAAACATAAATAGATACATATGTGGGAAAATGAACAACAATCTTTATTAATGGATATAATGGGTAGGTTATAACCAGTGATCAATTTGATGTCACCAGCTCCAACATTCATCCCAACCTTATCACAATAAACATCTCACCATCATCATATCACTCTAATGACACACTCAATTGAGAATCCAACAACATTTCTTTAACAAATTTCTTCCTTTTCAAGCACTAGGATATGTGCTCAATTATAGAGCAGCTGAAGTTAGTTTCTCAATCAATGACTTTCTAATAATAGGTAAGACATGTTCCCAAGATCAGAGGTGTTAGATGGACACATGGATTCAAAGTTTGACACATATGGACTCTTCTAGAAGACACTGGCCATGTGGTGATCCCAGAACAATGAGAATTTCGCTCCCATTTGACCAACGCACTCTTGAATGTCGGGAAGTGCTTTGCAGAGCACCCTTGAATGGATTTAAATGCATATGCAAAGCAGTCAATCCATTGAGAGGATGTGTTGGTAGCTCATAGGTGATATAAAATGTACTTCAAATCTTGGAAACCTTGCAATGGAAGTCATGGATGATTTTTTCTGGTTCTTGTCTTAGGGCATGTAGAAACTGAAATGATAGGGGATGATAGACCCTATTTCATTGGTTATGGGAATGATGTCCAGTTTAACCAGGTCATTGGGAATGATGCCCAAATTGACCTATAACAACTGCCCCCTAAAGCATGAAGTCATAATAATAAAAATATTTTGAATGAGATGCTTTCCACTATGATGGGCTGGCACCGAAGCGGAGTGGCGACCTACATCAATCTTACAATACAATACATCATGATATATCCTCTTGATCATGAATTTTTGAGGGAAGGAATTCCCATGCTCAGTACATAAACTATCTAATAACATGTACATAGTGCAGAAAGTCATATACATTGGAATGTTAACCAATATAGACATGCCTACAGATATAGACCCATGTTCGGATGACGATATGTATGTAAGGTCACCGTACAGATGATGTGTAAAACAATCCTGAAATCGCAGCCCGTATGGATTAAACTAGATACGGGGTCTTCTTATCTCGTTCACTCGATCGTTAGGGTACAAGTCTAGCCACGCGAATATATGATTTGTAGTCGAACATGGTATGGCATCGTTTGATTACTAGCCAATAATGTGAGCTGTTAACAAATGTGAGAGAACCACCATTGATGTTAATGGATCTCAAGGTACTGCAGTACATTTTGTAAGGCATGAATAGATGATTTGATGTCAAATGAAAAACAAAATATTTCAGTCAAAAGTCCAGAAGTGAGGATCTTGTCGATACTGTAACAAGCCTCATGGTACTGGAAGATGATGTTTTTATGTGAACTTCCCGGATGATGATTTGACGTCGACAGGATGCCACTTTATCACGAAATGGGAGTTACTAATTTCAGAGACAAAATGTGACTTGATATAGCAATGTTCCGGGATGACTGTCATGAGAATGAAGGTTTATGAGTATTCACTCGATGACTTCTCTTGAACATATCAGTGACCCTGAGATGAGTTGGCAGCATTGACCCAAAATCAAAGTGAAGATACGATGAACTATATGTACGAATGAACCATCAAGAAGATTACCCAGCCAAAATAGTCACGATAATGGAGTGAAGTGTCATGTTCAAGAGCGACCTGCTACTATAAAAGTTCTGTTCACTTTCCAAAATTTTCCCCGGTCATTTGTCAACCAGTACCTCTTTATTTTTTAACAAGACCGAGGAAGATAACATATGCTTGATCTATAATTCAACCCTTTGGGAAAATAATGTATTTCTATTTAATAATTTAACAAGTCTAGCGATGAATTAAACTCGATTCTTCCCATGATCGACAAGCCCGTCGCTATTTTATGTTTTAACAAGCCTAACGACAGTGACAACACGATCCTTTTTCATATTTAGAGAGTTTGAAAAAGAGGACAAAAGAAAACTCCATAGGTACTTTTTCGTAAAGTTGTCGCTCAGATCCTGTAGGTTTTAACCCTGAACAAAAATTATCTACACACGAATCTTATAACAGAAAATAAATAATATCGAGAGCATAAAACATAAAATAGATAAACACATATATTTTCCCCTGGATCCCAAATCGGGACGGCCAGCTTGATTTTTCATTATATTCCTTTTAGTGTTACAACACATATACATACATGCCGAAGCATACATAAACCCCAATCCATTAACCCTGGATTAGAACATAACCATAGTTCCCTTAATCAGATCTACAAAATACCAGGGGCCAAAAACCATCGTACCCCAAAACCATGTGCAAACTCATGCACAAAACATGGGCCTGCGCACACAGCAGGTGGGTCCGCACACCAAAAACAGGCCCCATTTGAGGGGCGCTGCTGGGACCCCAACGGTGGGGGCACCGCCTCCCCCCTTGTGACCCCCTCTTGTGCCGGCGCAATGTACGGCGCGTGGGGCTAGTCGTGGAAAGAATATAACACATACCCAACATTCTCCCACTTGCTTTCTTTCCATAGGGGCCACGAGAGAGAAAGGCTTAGTCATTGGGCCAATTCTTCAACACCCATTGTTTCTCTCACACCAAGAGTACCTGCCAAGGTGCTCAGGACTTCGTCGATGCATACGCAACGTTCTTCAAAGTCCACCTTTACCAGCAACACCCTTTTAGTCTCAACCATATCTCTAACAAAGTGATATTGAACATTAATGTGTTTTGTCTTTGAATGATAAGTAGGGTTCTTAGCCAAGAAAATTGCACTTTGGCTATCACAGTCTATCGTTATAGCTTTCTATACCAACCCCATACTTGAACACAATCTCTGCAACCAAACTGCTTCCTTGCTTGCATGAGTGGCTACCATGTATTCTGCCTCTGTAGTTGAAAGAACCTACGAGGAGGCGTAACCTCATCCAGCATTGCCTCCAAATAGGTTAAACACATACCCACTTGTAGATCTTCTTTGGTCCAAATCTCCAGCCCAGTCTGCATCAAAAAAACCATGAATGTCCAACACTCTTTCAAATCCTGGTCTTCCCTTGTAGCACAAGACATAATCACTAGTGCCACGCAAATATCTGAAAACTAGCTTCACTGTTGTCCAATGCTCCTTCCCTGGGTTTGACATAAACCTGCTCAATACTCCAACTGCATGTGCAATCTCTGGTCTAGTATATACCATTGCATAGATCAAGCTACCCATTGCACTTTCATATGGAACACGAGACATATCCTCCTCTTCTTTTTGTGTCTTGGGATAGTGTTCAGCAGACAACTTTACACTTACAGGAATCAGAACATTCACCGGTTTACTATCCTGCATATGGAACCTCTGCAATATAGTCTCGACATACTTCCTCTCTGGTTTAACCAGAGCTTCCTCTTTTCCCGATCTCTCTTAATTTCCATGCCCAAAATATAGTTTGCATCACCAAGATTCTTCATGTCGAATTTGGAGAACAATTGGGTCTTCAAATCTTGGATAATTTATTTTTCATTTCCAATCAACAACATATCATCCACATAGAAGACCAAATAAATAACAGGTTCACCAATTAATTTAAAATAAACACAATGATCCTCCTTGCTTCTGGTGAAGCCAAGTCCCCATATGTAGGTATCAAATTTCTGATACCACATCTTTGGTGATTGTTTTAAGCCATACAGATACTTATTTAACCTGCATACTAGTTCTTTCTTCCCCTTCACTATAAAGCCTTCAGTTTGTTTCATGTAGATCTCCTCTTCCATATCCCCGTGAGGAAATTTTGTCACATCAATCTGTTCTACCTCAAAATCAAATGCAGCAGCAACAGATAAAAGTAATCTAATAGAAGTAACTTTGGCAATAGGAGAAAAAATATCACCAAAATCAATTCCCGGCACTTGGGAATAAGCTTTTGCTACCAACCGAGCTTTGTATTTCTCCACCTTGCCTTCTACATTCATCTTCTTCTTAAACACCCATTTTTCTCCCAATGGGCTTCCTTCCGACCGGCAACTCCACCGGATCCATGCCTCATTTTTGTACGAGGATTCCATTTCATCAACCATGGCCTCCTTCCGGAGTTTTCCCATCCTCGGAATCTCTTGCATCCTTGAAGATTATGGGATCATCATCGATTTATAGTTAAGGAAAAGCTGACAGACATAAGTAGATGGACTATGCAGCACGGTTTCCTTCTTTCCCAAGGCGATCTTCTCAAAGGCTGGGGTTTGTGGCTCTTCCTCTTCTGAATCTTCTTCTGTTGTAGAGTCCGATTCATCCTCCTTTAGCTCAAACTCTATCTTCTCAGGTTCCTTCAGTAGGACATCATTTTTAACAACATCTTTCAACTCTCTAAACACCACATATCGACTATACACTACCTTAATTGTTTCTGGGTTTCAAAGCTTGTAACCTTTTAAACCATCCTTATACCTAATAAAGATGCACCTTTTATATTTATTATCCAACTTGATCCTTTTATCCTTTGGAACATGTACATATGCATCACATCCAAATACCCTCAGATGTGAAAGAGAGGGTTTCTTACCAGTCCATACCTCATGTGGAGTCTTATCCTCCAATGCTGATGAAGGTGATCTGTTAACCAAGTAACATGCAGTCTCCACTGCCTCTACCCAGAATTCTTGTCCTAACCAAGTACCACTGAGCATGATTCTTGCCTTTTCCATCATCATTTTGTTCATTATTTCTGCAACTTCATTTTTATAAGGTGTGTATAGAGTAGTCTTATGTCGTGCTATACCACACTTCTTACAGAACTCTTCAAATTCCTTCTTGCAGAACTCCCCACCATTATCTATCCTCGGCACCTTTATCTTCTTCTTTGTCTGGTTTTCCACCCGAGCCTTAAATTCTTTAAATCTTTCAAAGACTTCGGATATCTTCCTCGAGAAATATATCCATGTATTCCTTGAGAAGTCATCTATGAATGAAACATAGTACACAGACTTACCCAATGATGGAACCGACACAGGTCCAAACACATCACTGTGCACAAGCTCTAATATCTTGTTCTCCCTCTTAGCACTAGAAGGAAAACTCACCCGATTATGCTTCCCCTATACACAATGTTCTGAGAAATCAAAATCCCGAGGAGAAATTGAACATACCTTCTACCATAACATTTCTATGTAGTATCGAGGCCCTTCTCTCCAATATGTCCAAGCCTTTGATGCCATAGCATGGTATTTTCTCTAGGAACAACTAGGCTTCACTCCACTATAGAACCACCGCCTTTCTACACCCATCAATAACGATTGCTACGCCCAGCAGCAGATTTCCAATCCGACTCCCCGCATTAATACGATGCTCTGAAACCATCTTAGGGCATCTTTCCTGGGAACCTTTTGTTTTACTGCATCATCCATCTTGCTTACGAAATACGATTTCTGACGTAGTAAAATGTTCAGGGCGCTGCCAGGAAGTTTTCTAATTCTTCCTGTGACTATAACCGACCTTTCCCGTTCAGGTGATTTTGGCCTTCCTATCATCCCCTAGGAAGACATCATCATCATATTTCTCATACTCGCAGAACCACTCCCTATGGGGAGTGAAGTGAAAGGATGCACTTGAGTCAATCAACCATGACTCATGATCTACATGTGTATTTGAAGAAGAAGCCAAATACACATCCCCACCTTCATCCGAGGTGGTTTTTGCCTCTACAGAAGGAGCATCATCAGATCCCTTTCCTTTCTCGGGAGCTTTAGATCTGCACTCCCTTTTGTAGTGCCCTTCCTTTCCGCATTTCCAACATACCTTTACAAAATTTCCAGGAGATTTATATCTCCCTCTAAATTTGGATCTCCCACTCGAAACCTTATTCTTGTTTTTGTTTTGTGACCTTCCTCGTACAGATAAGGCATCTCCATTCTAGCCTTCCATATTTCTCCGTTTCATTTCCTCTGACAGCAAGGCTAAGACAATGTCATCAAAATTCAAGGTAGCTGTATTGCTACCTATTGCAATAACCAGACTATCCCAAGATTCTGGTAGAGAACACAAAAAACTGATGCACTTATCTTCATATGAGATTTTAATATCAACAGATGACAGTCAATGAACGCACGGTATTGAGCGTTCGGATGCTGCGTCATTGAGTCTCCATCAGCAATATAAGTTGTCCTGGCTTTTCACAGCAGAACAACTTGTTCACTAGAGACTTAGATTGGTACAAAGTCCCAAGTTTTTCCCACAAATTCTTCACCGTAGCTTCCCCAGATACATTCAACAATACTGAATCTGAGACACACAACCGTATTGTGCTCTTAGCCTTCCGATCCAGTTTCTTCTAGTCTTCATCTGACATTGCCATTGGTTTAGTACCTGGATCCACCACGATCCATTAATCTTTACCCACCAGCAGATCCTCCATCTTGAGCTTCCACAACTCAAAACTCTGACCATTAAATTTCTTGATCTCTATCTTTTCGCTGCTCGCCATCTTCTTTCACCGCAAGAATTGATCCCGCAGATCTCCCACTAAACAGGGTCTACCTTAGGCCCGAGCAAAAAACCCTCAGCAGCAAAGGCGTCCCCTTGAAGCCGAAACAACTCTGATACCAAATGTAGGTTTTAACCCTGAACAAAAATTATCTGCACACGAATCTTATAAAAGAAAATAAACAATAGCGAGAGCATAAAACATAAAATAGATAAACACAGAGATTTTCCCTTGGATCCCAAATCGGGACGACCAGCTTGATTTTTCATTATATTCCTCTTAGTGTTACAACAATATATATACATGCTGAAGCATACATAAACCCCAATCCATTAACCCTGGATTAGAACATAACCGTAGTTCCCTTGACTGGATCTACAAAATACCAGGGGCTGAAAACCATCGTACCCCAAAACCATGTGCAAAATCATGCACAAAACATGGGTGGGTCCGCACACAAAAACAATTTTTTCCGGGGTGCTACCCCGGACCCCAACAGTGGAGGCTACCTCCCCCCTTGTGACCCCATTGCTGCGCCTGGCGCAACATACATCGCGTGGGGCTAGTCGTGGAAAGAATATAACACATACCCAACAGTTCTGAAAAAAGTGTAAAATAATATCTAAGAGAACCTCCTAGCCATGTTCGACTAAGGCATTCATTTTTCGTAAAATAATATATCTCAGTTTGGAAAAGGGTTAAACTTATAATGAGTAGATATCAATTCATTTACTTTTACGAGCTCAAAAAGACAGGTGCTTGATAATATTTTCACATTATCAGAGTATGAAAAGAGCTAAAAGAAGACTCCAGGGGTTCCTTTTTCGCTGTTATTGAAGCTCGAAAAAGAGATAAAGTGCGCTTCAAGTCCTTTTTCATTTTTATCAAAGCTCTAAAAATAAGGATAAAAGTATGCTTTGTGGTCAAATCATTCTTGAAATAAATGTGCACAGCTAATCTGCTCATCAGTTGCAAAACCTATTCAGAACAACATAAAATGGATTACAAATACCTGTTTCATGATAAAAATAGAATAAAGCCATAGTCACAGCAATAAATATGATTTGAAAATAATAAAATGACTAATTAAAAGAGTTTTAATATTCAATTTTAGCATTTGAAAGTTACCATTTTCATTTTGGAGCTCTGAACCCATTTTTTCCCTTGAACTTCAGTCGCTAATTGCGATCGATTTTGTGGAGGGTTTTCATTGCTGTTTGATCCAGGTTGGTGCCATAAACCCTCTCTTTCTTTTAGTAGTCAATTCATTTCATTTCATTACAAATTTTTAGGGATTTGGACCCATCAGGTTAAATTATTTTTCAAAATAGGGTAATGCACCCTTGAGCATCGAAAACTGCGTTGCAGAGCACCTAAAATGAAGCCTAGGTGCATATGCAATGCACTGTATATTGTTCAAGACTGCATTGGGCACAATTCACATTCTTGATTCTTGCATTATACCAAAAATTTTCCTAATTTTTTTGCATGAAAAGGAGTCTAATGAGTCTTATGGTTATGTTTCAGGGATTCATCAGACTAGAATGATGATTATTTGGAGAGAAAGAGAGCATGAAAGACAAAATATGATTTCCCTTAATGATCCGGGTAATGTTAGAGCCCTAGGAGATTGCGGGTTATTAAATTACTTTTGCTTGTCATGTATGAGGCAAAAAATAGAGCTTTTGGAGATCCTAGTTCGTGCATGGGATTCAACAATTGAGGCATTTCACATTAGGAACAAAGTGGTTCCTATTACAATGGAGGATGTATGTTTTCTTACAGGCTTGTCGTGGAGAGGCTTGCCCATTTATCTCTCAGGGTTTTCTCTCAGAGGAGAGACATCGAGAGACTATGTTTTACAATATTTATATCCAGGGGTAGAGCCAAGAAAGGATGGGAAAATAAGCATCCATGACATTTATTATTTTCCTTTGAGAACCATTCTATTCACGATTAAAAAGCTTTCTGGCACCATTACACTACATGTAGCGAATAGATCTTATATGTAGTATGCGTTAGAGTGCATGGAGCCGACAGTTTTCAACTGGTCTGAAGTTGTACTTTCTCAAATAAAAGAACAGCTGAACAAGGCAAAGGGAGGAAGGAATAAAAACTTCAGTTATGGTTCGATCCTCTTTTCTTTTTCCTTAAAGCGAATTCCACTAATGCGGCCTTAGCATGTGACACTGGGTGTGTCTAACCCTAGAGATCGAGGATGCAGAGATGGGTAGAACTGATGGCTAGCCATGCAGGCCAATCATCCATCGTGTTCTTGACTGCCTTCTTTGCATGGTTCATGCGACAAGTTATCGCCATTGATGAGTATGCATATGCAGGTGTTGATTTCCGAGGAGACCAAGACTTAGCTTTACCAGAAGGTGCTCAGTGGGGTGCAATCGGTAAGAATGTTTTGACCATGTTTTTTAATTTTTCTGAGGTTTATACAATGTTTTTGTATTTTTATGCTTTCCCAAGACTAAACTAAAGTTTTAATTTAATGGAGATGTTGGTCGATTTCAACCGGTGGAGGAACCAGAGCATGGAGCACATAAGCCAATAAAGAGGGTTGTCAAGAGAGCATTCCTTCAGGATTTAGACATGGTTGAGACTCTGTCTGAGCTTTGGCAGCACATAGAGGGGTTGACCTTCAGGATTTCGAATTTCCGGTTCAAAGAGTTACCCATGCGACTGTAGCGCCACACTATAGGCATTCTTAACCATTTGATGCGGTTACTGCATAGGATAGCTAGATCTATAGCATGTTACCATGAGCATCACTAGTTTACTTTTGACATGTTGCATACATTTTGAGGTCAGATGATCAATGTGTCTTGGGCACAAATTTTGTAAAAACCTATAACTATATATCTATTTTATTTTAGTGTTTTCCTATGTTTATTGTGCAATCCTATTCAATTATGTTAATGTATCTTTACATATGTTGCAAATGTATGTCTATAACATGATTAGCTAAAAAATCAGTCAATGCATTCAAGTTTCTGGAAATGTGTTGATATTGAATAAAATCAAAGTGTCTTTCCAAAAGTCAAACTCTTAGGAAAATACAATGAAGTGTTGGATTTCTAACAGTATAAACTCTAGGAAGTTGGAATACCACAAGTTGTGAGTCTAACCTTATGATGATGTGGTTAATACCAAATGAAATGGCATTAGAGAGAAGTTCTATCAACGCGCTATACTCAACGATATTGTTTGTCAATCTACCGATACAAATCCATTTAAAAGTCACTAACTCGCCATTCGGAGTGAAAATGGCCCACGTTGCAGAGGATAGATTCTGGTTACTACGTATAGCACCATCAGCATATCCAAAAAATGGTTCCAAAGATTTAGACATCTGCGATGAAATTTAAAGTGGATTACTAACATCAAGAAAAATCTAAAAAACAAACTAAGACAGTGAATGCAAATCAACATCATATGTATTTAATATAATACAAAAAATTACTATGCTCATGATTAAGCATAGTAACATTTTAGATACAACCCATTTTGGGGCTGCGCCAACAGAATTCCATCGTAATCAACCAAATCGTAGGCACCCTTAGCAAGAACGTTTTTGACAATATAAGGTCCGTGCCATAATGGCTCAAATTTTCCAGTACCTATTACATAAGCTTCTTGATCATAAATAAGGACCAAGTCGCCCTATGAGAATCATGTCACGAGGCTGGACATGCTTGTTGTATTGCGCCTTTATACATCTCTTATGCACTTCGTTGGCCAATTGAGCTTCACAACGCGTTTCATCAAGATGGATGAGGTTAAAAAGACGTGCTTCTTCTTCTGAGGTGTCAGGTAACAAGTCGATTACGAGTTTTAATGAGGATATTTCACATTGGATTAGCAAGACAGATTCCAAACCATACAACAATTGAAAGGGAGTAAATATGGTTTCGTTTCTCACCGAGGTTTGGTATGCCGACAAGGCCGAGTACAGTATCAAATGCTAGTTTCGTTTATGAACTCATATCATTCGTTGAAGCATTCGTTTAAGAATATTGTTAATAGGCTCAACTTTTCCATTTGATTATGGATAATAAGAAGTATAACTCTCATGTGAAAGTCATAATTTGGCAGTCAATTCAGTCATCATATGATTTCGAAAATTCTTCCCATGATCTGTGACTATAACCTTTGGGACCCCAAACCGTGCAATGACATGATTAAAGAAAAACAATGCAACTATTTTTCCTGTGTTTTTGAACGTATGCATCGCTTCGGCCCACTTGGTAAAGTAGTCTACTGCGACAATAATATAACCATGCCCCCGGATGAATGAGGGTTACAAGTCATGAATTCAATGCCAAAATGGTCCTACAGAGACAACATGATGCATTGGCACTGGCAGTTTGCAGATTTTACGATCAAATATCTGAAACGCATGACAACTTCTGACCGCGAGGATGCACTCGCAAAATATAGTAGGCCAAAAGTAACCATCATGGAGTATCTTCTACGTGGTAGCATATCTAGACAAGTGTCCACCCCAAGCCCCAACATGAGAACCATTTAAAACCTTTTCGGCCTCCTCATGAGTGAGGAACCTTCTTAAAATTGTATTGACACCATGACGATAAAGTGTATCGCCGATGATCAAATAATCTTTGGCTTGGTACCGAATACATCGCCGGTCAGAGAGAGAGGCATTAGGCCGAAAATTCTGGGTCTGGAGATAAATGATAAAATACCCATACCAAAGATTAGATGATCCGATCAGAAACAGAGACTCGTCAGGAATAGATGGTTCTGACGTAGTAGCAGTACGATCAGAGGGAAGGTCATAGAGAAGCTCAACCATAACAAAAGACTTATTTGACTTGGATTTTATGAATTCCAAATCAAATTCCTGCAAAATGAAAATAAATTTTTAATACTTGCCCCCCAACAATTGACGTGATAAGATATAATTCATGGGGTTGCAATCCGAAATGAAAATGGTCTTCCTGAATAGGATATAGTGGCGAAATATTTGGACAACTTGAACAACTGCCAAGGCAAGCTTTTCTACGTACGAATACTTCACTTCCATATCATTGAGATTACGACTCAAATAATAGATCAGATGTTCTATCCCATTTTCTATTTGGACCAATACCATAGTAATGGTCGTATTAGCCGCAACGATATATAAGAAATAATCACTCTGATAATTGGGGGGATACATTAATGACACCCGGACAAGAGTATCCTTGACAACATCAAAAGAATATTGTGCAACTTGATCCCAATGGAAGGGAATCCCCTTTTCCAAGAGCCGAGTAAATCCTTTATCCATTTCTCTATAGTTGGGTATGAACCTCCTTAGGAAGTTAGCCTTTCCTTGAAGTTTTTGTATCTGAAGTAAATTTGATGGTGCAGGAAAATCAAGAATGGCTTGGACCTTCAATGGGTTGATTCGAATTCCTTCTTTTCAGACAACGAATCCAAGAAAACAACCAGAACCAACAAAAAACACACATTTATGTGGATTGAGGGGTATTTTGTAGTGTCGGCAACGTAAAAATATGGCTCTCAAATGCATCGAGTGATCAGTCTAATTTCTTGAATGCGTGGGTAAATCATCCAGATAGGGTTGAAAAATGTGCTTTATGTCATTGAAAGCATAATCCATTGAATTCTGAAAAGTTTCCCCAATGTTATTTAAACCACACAGTAGTTTCCTATAAGCGAATGTGCCCCAAGGATAGATGAATGTTGTATTATATTGGTCCTCTGGGCGGATATTGATTTGATTGTAGATGGAAAATCCATCCATGAATGAAAATATTTCACATCCAACACAGTCATCAATAATATGGTCGATAAAGGGAGTAGGATAGTTTTCTTTTGGACAAGCAAGATTAACATCCCGATAATAAACACACACTTTGATGGTTCCTTGTTTTTTCATAACAGGAACGATGTTGGAAACCCACTCAGTTAGCGGAACAGGGTAAATGAAACCAACACACAAAAGTTTCTCAACTTATGCTTTAATGGCAACAACCTTCTTCGGATGAACAGGATGAAGGCGTTGACGTACTGACTTGACATCAAGGTGCATATTAATAGTGTGTTCCACGATCCTAGTATCTATGCCTGGCATTTCCTTGTAAGACCAAGAAAATACATCATGAAATAGAGAGCACTATATATTTCGAGTTTTGATTGAGAGTAATACATGCCAACATGAATATTTTCTACAACGTCAGGTTTGGTCAAAATATCGATAGAAATGGTTTCTTAAATATTTGACAAATTTTGCTTGGAGTCGATTACATTAATAGGAAAATAATTCGAAAAGAAATTTTTGATCGATGGGTGATATAGTTCACTAAGATTATTTTCTTCATAATAAGGAAGATGGGAACGATGATGATAATCTTCCCATGGTTCTCCTTCCGACATCATGGTTTCCAAAAATATTCTCATCTATCAATAAGTTGAGAAAAAAGGATCAGACAGAGTACCAAAATATAATGAATGATCAACCCAAACAACCGGCGATAATGTTTTCGGATATCCTGCCCAAGCCAAATAGATTGATTGTTATGCCCGCTCAATAGGCTGGGCGACAAAAAATCATCCAACGTAACAACTTCATAATCACCCGTACTCTTCCTTAAGCCAGATGGAGTGGAAGAGATCATGTAGCAGGTCTCTATGCTCTCAATTTCTTCCAACGTCGTAGGTAGCGGTAATGCAAAGGTTCCCATGAGAGTGGAATCATTTAAGATTCCTACACCAATGTTATGAAGTGTGAGTTGGGGTATGTGAACTAACAGAAAACTTCCAGTTACCTGGGAACCAGAGGCAAAGAAGGATAGCCGATTGATGACTGTGATAACACCTTTATGTGGAAAGGCGATCATTCAAAAAAATGTAGAAACAATTGCAATAATAGCATATAACCATGGCATTCCAAGTAAAATATTGTATTCAAGGGGTTCGTCAATGACCTCAACTTCAAAATTCACTATTCTGGCCCTTATTTCAACATGTAGGTTATTGATAATACCACAAGGCTTATATGTACGTCTGTTAAAATCCTTCAATGTCATTGATGATTGAGATAGGCGTGGTGAGCCAAGTGAATTCCAACATTTTAGAGAAATAATACATGTATATGCCCCCTCATCATTAATAATATGATGAATGATGTGATTGAGAACATTTACTTGGATGGAGAATGCCAATTCTGCTGGTAATTTTGGTGCATAGCCCATATGGTTAAAGACTACAATATTAGAATCAATCGGAGCAATTCCACCAATTGTTGACAATAAAGCCTGTTTATGGGAGGAACAATTTTGTGGCACCTCAAGTGCTGACATAGCTGAAGGGGATTGAGCCAAATCTTCAACTATATTATAATTTTGAGCAGCTCTGGCTCGAGTATTAAATGTCGATTTATGAAAGACTCTCTTCGGTGGCTTGATTGTTAATTCAGGAATAGCAGTTGGCGGTATCGATTCCGTAGACGGATTCATGGTCGATGTAGTAGGTTGATCAATGGATTGAATACCGTAATATTTATTACGACTTGACACCAAAACATCTATTTATGGCTTCGTGATAGATAACATAAGCACCTGGGAACCAGAAGCTGGATCTGTAGCAACCAAATTTGTGTTCGGATTTGGAAATGGATTTGTCAACAAAACTAATGCATGTGAAGTCTTAACCATTTTTGAGACTTCAAATTGGTGAGGAAAATCCTAAAAAAAGTGTTCCTCATTACACATTATGCATGGATAATGAGGTTTTTGATTTACAGATGATTGATGAGATGATCTTTCCTGCGGGGTAGAAGTTTGCTTTTTCTTTGATCTCCCTTTTTTCTTACTTATGGTTTTCTTTTCACTTTTTCCTTTTTCAAATGACACGACATTGATTTTGGAAGAAGGCACAAGATCAGATGCAGTAGTATGATGTGTGCTTGTAGTACCAATCATGCCGTCTCTAGCATGAGAGCCCTTTGATGGAGGAGGAATAGTAAAATTAGATCGTGGCGCGTTAGGAAATTTTTCGTAGAGCAGGTAAGACTGAGTATAAATCAAGTCTAAATATTGGGCATGAGAAATTACCTTCCACCCTTAGCCACATCCTCAGTTATATATGGTAACAGGGACTTAATGAACCACTCAACAAGTAGCTGATCAGGAAAAAATGTCTTAACCATTCTACGACGATGACACCACTCATGAATATGATCAGAAATGTGAGTAGCATTAGTCTGTTTAAAATTAGTCAAGAGTTTCATTCCAATTTCATATCGCATGGGTAAATGGAAGTGATTAAAAAATATAGTAGCTAGGGCAGTAAAATTATAGAAAGAAGCTCTAGGTAACTCAATGTACCATTTTGCGGCCAGACCAGTGAGCGTACGCTGGAAAAGACAGTAAAAAAAAGTTATCATTTAGGGAGTTAGATGAACACCACAAATGATAAGTCATAACATGAGTCGACAGGTCTTCCCCAGGGTTTCCATTGAACTTAGAAATATCCGAGGGTAATTTATGAGGTATCATTGGCCACCAAGGAGCATAGTTGATTGGATCATTGGCGAGCCGATTTAAATCTGGTAACTCTAAATTTGCAACAAAATGAAACTCTCGATTGAGGTCGGTTGAGCATAGCAAAGGTATGATGGAATTTATTGGGAAACAAGCCTTTGAGCTCTATCATAAGGAATTTTTTGCTGGTAACCCAGATAGGGGTTGTTTTGATAAGAAAATGCTTGAGGATTCTATTGACCAAAACCTGGATACGATACTTGTTGAAATGAAGGTTGTGGAATTTGCGCCTGAGGCTGCCAAGTGGTCTGTCCACCAATATTATAACCCAAATTAGAATAACTTAGATTTGTTTGACGATAGGTATAACCTGTTTGTGGCTGTGACATCCCATAATATGGTAATCCAGCTTGTAAATAAATGATTTCAGGTACAGATGGTTGTTGTAAACTAGCAGAAGTAGTTGGAGTCTAAGGGCCCAATTCTTGAGGGTATTGAGTTGAAGGACTCATCTGAAACGGTTTTTGTACAAAATTTTGAGTTTGTATCAGGGGTAAGGATGTATTAACAAGTGGAATTGATGTGGGTGCAACAGGTTGAACCGGTTGATATGAGTGTACAACCATTTGTGGTTGGATAGGCAGAGTGGTCCGCCATTGACAAACATTCATTTTGACATTGGGATGACCAAAAAAGGATAGAGTATTCTCAAAGTGGGTGACCATAGGTCGCCCCCTAGTATGAGGAGTATAATAAGATGGAAAATATTGTTCTCCAAATGCAGGGATTATAGTTGAGATTGTAATGGATGGAATAGAACCAGATGGACCAACTTAATATTTACTTGATGATGGATATAAAGGATCAAGCCGTTCAGTACTCACTTTAGGTTTACCAGTTATAATACCAGACGATGACATTGGTGAAGTCCATGGGTTTCAAGATGCACCAGAGGAAATTCCAGATAAAGATTTATAACTTGATGGGACCATAGGGCCACCATGCAAATATGACTCTGGTGAATTTTTGAACATCGACGGGGTAGTGAGAGCAAGTGATGAGGCAATCAGAATAGATGGTCCAACCGAAAATTTTGGTTAAGGAAAGTTTACTTGACCAAATGTATACCCTTTTTAATCGACGAGAATTTGAATAGGTACAAGATCAACAAATGCAGAGGGTGGTGATTGAGGAAAAGACTCATACAGGTAAAGATACTACCCAAAATGGGTTGGAGTTAAAGATGTTTCATCTTGTGGGATTTCTTCAATCGAAATTAAACTAGGTGGAAGCATTTCGCTATCAGAGCCAAAGTATATTTTAGGAGGTTGACTGCGCGATATGGGAGACTCAATGGCTATAATAGATTATGGGGTGACCGATACACGAACAAATTCCGGTCATTAAACTTCGGGATGTATATGTTCTGGAAAAAAAGAGACAGGATCTGGATCAACTTCTAGTTGAACAACTTCGGGTTTGGGAGGTATGGTTTCACTGATTTGATGGATCGTGACAACATGTAGTTGTGAGGAATTTTTCTTGACAACATTAGATGAACCATGGTTTGTAGAAACAACTTGTGCTGACTCTGGTATATGTGAATATTATGCTTCATTAGAGGTACTGATGGTACTGGTTTCGGTAGAGCGATTTCCCCTTCGCCGCCCAAAAGTGACTTCCAGTGGTATAGGTGGTTTCAATGCAAGTCTACGCGAACAACGGGGAAAGGGATTTTCTTCTTCCATGATGACTGATTTATTTTATGACCAAAAAAAAATAAACAAAATAAAAGGGTAATACCAGACAAAAGGTTTATCAAGAAACTATGAATTGCATAATACCTCCTGGCGAACTAAGAAGTACAAGCAGGTAATCTGCCCGAATGTTGTGTTCGGTGTATCATAATTTACAAGGTGGCTGACTCGGTTCACTATAGATGGATAACAACCTAAATTTGTCCTCCCAAATATACCCGAAGGTACGTGGAGACCCAAGTCCATATTAGGCTATCTAATGCGAAACCGCATAGTGAGAGCACCCATTTATACTTTTCGTAGTATAACACCACCCGATATACCCAAAGGTACGTGGACGAGCTACAATATACTTACGTACGTGGAGTGATGTATATCACTTAGAATGTATCACATCCAATTAACGATAGATGCTATATTTTACGATGTCGGAACACGTCTCTAGCCTAGACCTTCTAAATCTTATCGTTATGGTTCCAATGCTTTTTTAGGTAAATTAATGTAAATTTTAATTTGATATTGTTTATCAATTTGCCTTTCAAGGTTCTTCACGATGATATGATGGAAATTCCTAAAATGAAAACTAAAATGCTAAGAAAATTTTTCAATTTTAGCTTTTTCAATGAAAATCTTAGCTACTAAAGGGAAAGAGCAATAAGTTTTGAGAGAAAACAACAAAGAGCACAAACTAATATGTAGCTTTCCTGATTTGTTCCTATGTAAAACACACAATTCACTACATGCAAATGCAGGTTTTTATTTTCAATCCCCTTAATTTGAATGTAAAAAGGAAACTATATGCATCAAATCAATAAAAAAAAATGCTTTCTTCTTTGAGAAACGATGAATCTAACAACAATCTCTCTTTTAGGAAAAACGAAGAATGGAACTACAATTTTTCCTACAGGAAATGAAGAATTTTATGACAATTTCCTTTACGAAAACAAATGGATCTAATGCAGAAATAAAATACTTTTAATTTTATTTGTCAATGATAAAGAAAAACACTTAAAGAGACATTGAACAAACTTACTTTTCAAAGGAGGAAGAATTAGGAAAATTCACTGGTCTCTATGAGGTATCAAACAATTGAAAACATAGCAAACAAAAGGCTGAATTTGATGGCAATGAAAAATTAAAAATGAATTTGGTTTTCTTAGGAGGCAACACAGTCTCTAAGGGGAGACAATGCATGGGACAGTGCCATGCAAAGCACTTTGTCTGAACCAACAGTGCGTTGGGCACAACAGAGAACAAAATTCAAGCTACTAAACACATTTCTAATGAAATTATTTATTTCAAAAGCCTAATAATTGAGATTAGATTCTATTGGGTGGATAAGTAGAGGAAAAAACACCAAGGATGAAAGGAAACTTCCCCAGTAGAGTTTCCAATTTGTTATGCAGAATTATGAATTACGGATAAAGCACATTCCCTAAATGTGGTGCTATGTATTTACAACAACATATCAAAGACTTTTCAGACACTTTCTCTAAGAGTAAATAGACACACAGAACGATAGAGGAACTTACTTGTGATCCAAGCACTTCCTATTATCCTTCTATCTCTCTTGTTGTAGCTTCCATTCCAAATTTGATAGCCATACTAGTTCCTGCAAGTAAAAACACTAAACAAAAAAGAGATTGCAATATACAGATGGCTATTTATCTCAATTAGTTAAATCGATGAAACATGAAACATATATATTAGCTAAGAATCCATGATATGAAAGATAGAAACATAAATAGATACATATGTGGGAAAATGAACATCAATCTTTATTAATGGATAGAAGGGGGAGGTTACAACCAACGATCGATTTGATGTCACGAGCTCCAACATTCATCCCAACCTCATCACAATAAACATCTCACCAACAACATATCACTCTAATCACACTCTCAATTGAGAATCCAACAACATTTCTTTACCAAATTTCTTCCTTTTCAAGCACTAGGATCTGTGCTCTATTTATAGAGCAACTAAAGGTAGTTTCTCGATCAATGAATTTCTAATAATAGGCAAGACATGTTTCCAATATTAGAGGTGTTAGACGGACACATGGATTCAAAGTTTGACACATATCGACTCTTCTAGAAGGCACTGGCCATGTGGAGATTCCGGAACAATGAGAATTTCTCTCCCATTTGACCAATGCACTCTTGAATGTCAGTAAGTGCTTTGCAGAGAACATTTGAATGGAGGTAGCTGCATATGCAAGAAAGTTAATCCCTTGAGAGGCTACTTTGGTGAGCTCAATGATGGTATAACATGTACTTCAAATCTTGGAAACCTAGCAATGGAAGTCATGGATGATTTTTTCTTGTTCTTGTCTTAGGGCATGTAGCAAATGAAATGATAGGTGATGATAGAAACTATTTCATTGGTTCTGGGGATGATGCTAGTTTAACTAGGTCATTGGGAATTATGCCCAAATTTACCTATAACAGGTCGCTGCTGTCGGAGTGGCACATATACCAACATACTGACAATGGTCGCAGTCCAAAGCGAAAACGAGACGTATAATTAGTTGTGGGTCCATTGAAAGTGGGGGAAGCTCGGTAAGGTCACGAGGTGTAAGCCGCTAGTTCATTGTTGATGAATGGATAGGTCGCCATAAGCAAGGGCACCAGTAGAATCCGCCATGTCAAATAGTAGTGAATCAAACCCTAGGTATTGTCGCCCCTCTATCATTGTCGCTTCCCCTATACATTATATCGAAGTTCAACATGAATATTTACTTTGTGTAAATTTGAAAAATTATAAGTCGCTTACTCTTTATCAAGTGCCTTTTTCCATTCATTTGGAGTAGCTCCCTTCTCTTTTGTTTTCATCCCTTTCATTGTCCCAAATCATCGCACCTGGTCTGTTTTCGATCTGCTTGATGTACTCACTAGCATAATAGAAAGACTCATATGATATGCACCCCTCTGCCATAGACCCCTTGGGTTTTTCCCTTTGTTGAAAAAAACCTTTCAATTTCTTCATGTACGTCTCTAAGAAGAACAATCAACGACAAGAAACCACCCTAACTAATTCAACCTCATCTAATAGATGAATTAGAAGATGAACCTGCAAGTCCATGAAACTCGTTGAAAATTCCTTCTCAAACATACAAACCATCTCAACTATTTCTTGACGCCACCGTGGAATGCTAGCCACATGAATCTCCTTTGATGTGATCCACCGTACAAATGAAGATAATTTAGATATGGCACATCCTAGGTCTTGGGGGAATTCATGTTTCACACACCCACAAACAAATAAAAGGATAATGACACTGCAAAGTTATAAACACATGCAATAATATACAAAATTAGTTATGTTTTATGATCCCTGCATGTAATAAAATTTATTAATATAAAAAAATAATAAAATCATGTTTTTGACATTATATGTACTCTTAGAAGATTCAAATGGTCATACGATTTCAACCCTGACAAATGGTCATCCACGGTGAAGCAACGCCATAGTGAAGACACGTATGAAGATGACACCCTCACACCAATTATAACTTCCTTTGCCAAAGAAAGATCATCTTTTTTTAAAATCCGTGGGACATCACCTTCTTTGAAATACCAATTAGACGGATCAACACCTGCCTTTGATCCTCTAATTTCTAATCATCTTGGCCAATGTTTCTTTTTAGTTTTTGAAGTAATAAGATCTTTCCTAACAACCAATGTGTCACTTTGTTTCGATGATATGTGCCTCCATAAAGAAGATGATTTTTTTAAAATATATGCATGGGAACTAATAAGTGGGTAATATTAAGATGCTCCCAACATGGGAGGTTATAAAATATAGATTTCATTTTCATCCCAATGGGAAATTTCTCAACACAGGTGTCGAAGAATTCTAGATCATCGAACATAGGCTCCCCATTTGAATCGAACATTTCTATGAACTCCTTCTCCTTCTCTCTCTCATATGCTCTAATCCATTCAGCTGGTGTCATTATTGGAGGCCTTTGGGTTCTCTCTCATTTACCATTGAAATTGGATGATGCTCTTTAATAAGGGTGTTCTTTTGGGAGGAATACTTTGGAGCAGTCATACACTAGCTTTCGTAAGTCGTTGGACCATCTAGCTTTCTAGAGAAGGTCCACAACATTTACATCCAAAATACCCTTTTGCTACAAGACCCGTGAAATTATTGTATACAATATGCATGGAACATTAAAGAATATCATGAATATCAGAACAATTACACCGAATTAAATAACTAATATGCGAAAGAATTTTGTTACGTATATAAACAAATAAATAAACATGTAATTTACCAGAGAAAACTCCTAAGCCTAGATAATCATGTGTCGTGTAAGCACATATGCCATACAATGTAAAAATCCTCTCTCCTGCGATGGGTCTTGATACATCGACATTTATCCCACCCCATAATTCCTTCAATTCATCTACTAGTGGTTGTAAGTAGACATCCATATTCTTCACTTGTCTTCTACTAGGGACTATGAGAGCCAGCATAAGATGTTCATTCTTCACAGAAAACCATGGGGGGACATTGTAATTAATCACTACTACAGGCCAAAAATAATAGTTGGTGTTCTGGAGGGAATATGGATTGACACCATCCATGGCTGTGCTGAGGCATATACTTTGTACTTCATCCTTGAATTTTTCAGGCCATGTATCCTTTATATGCTTCATGGCTATTGAATCTGTTGGGATTCACATAACTCCCAACTCACTTTTGTGTGAGGCATGTCATCCCTGCAACATAGCTAATTCTTTGCAACGAAAGAGCCTTTTAATCCTTGGGATTATAGGCACGTGCCTCGATATCTTAAAATGAGCACCACATGATTTACCCTTATTTTTTGATTTATCATACCTGTCATGCCTACATTTCAGACATATCTCTTTTTCTACATATTCTCCTCTATATAGAATACAGTCATTTGGACATGCATGATATGATATGTACTCAACACCCAACATTTTCAACAATTTCTTTGCCTCTTCGCAATTACCGAGCAAGACATTATCACTCAGAATAAACTTATCTTTGAATAACATGTAGTTGGTCATGGAAAATATTAAATGTACATTAATGTCGATATAATTTTTAACGTTCATAAAATTAACCATTTGTAATATTCATTGTGTGATTTTATTTCTCAAAAATAAGGGAGGACTTGATGGTCAATTACCTCAAAATTTCCGAGAAACATGCATTCGACAAGCCAAAATTTGCTTTCAAGTTGTACAATAACATCGTTGTCCCCAAATGGGTAGACTTTTACTAATCGCTAGGTCCAAAGAGAGGGGTGGTGGAAGAAAATTTAAATATTTTGAAAAAGGTATCAACGATATGAGCATCATCCCCTAACTGTTCATCATTCTGGAATGCATCTAACATAATTGTCTCCATAGAAGTATTATCCCTTAAGTAATCATCCATGCCAACCTCTATTTGATTGCCTCCATTTCCATCTTATGAAGAACTACTATTCTTGTAGTCATTCCTAATTGGTGAATTTGAACGTAGTGGGAATTGAATAGGTGGTTGATTCAACCATTCTTGGTATTGTTCCTCTCTGAGTTTTTCTCTTAATTCAGCCTTCTCTCGATTTGACATTGTCATGGGGTTCAACGGAAGATGGTGGGTAGGTCGCTCATCATCGCTAGAATCCTAATAATTTAAAAAAATATATTTGAACATGAATAGTACAAAATCGATGATATCAATTAGTAAGCACGTCAACAGTGTATGATTAATTGGTTTGCCGTTGAAATAATTACATTAATATACCAAACAATTATTATTACCGTCATTGTCCCAGGATTGTGGTTAGAAGATGCAATGTTACAATTAGCGGGGTGAAGCGATTGTCCATTTTCATCTACCAAATGTGCCTTGAAGTATGTTACTCCTGATAAGAGCTTCCAATGTTTTAGAACTATTTGAATATTTTGTGCATATGAACTTGATTCTGAATCTGCATGAACCTGCAAATTTGTATACATTAATTTTATTAAGTTGATTGACATGGATAAAAAAAAAAATCAATTAGATAATGAAAATATAAATAAAATCTAAAGTAAATATTACGTTTGGAGATGGATAGGGAGAACTCTACGATGGAATTTGAAAAATATTATGGAACGAGTTGGATTTTGAAGGATTTTCCATTTGATATAATTATGAGATTTTCTCCTTGCATTTGAGAAAAATCAATAATAAATTTTGGTGTACATACCTAAAAGTAATTTCGGTGGCTTAAAAATGGACTTATTGTTATCGGTGCAAATGTACAGTTAACTGCACTGGTGCATTTTAGTTACTGCGCATCGGTGCGGTGTTATTAACTGATGCACCAGTGCGGTTAGTTAACAAACGCACTGAATATTCAGAAATAAAAAAGGCCCAACTTTGTTTTTTTAAAGTGAAAAAAAGTTGTAAATTGAAAAATGGGCGGAAAATGATTTTCGGAAATCTAATTTCATAAAAAAGTTCTTTAAATAGTAAAAGTTATTCATTATTTCATTATTTTTGCAAAAACATTTAGGGAGGGATTTGCATGAGAGACACACCTGGAGAAAGAGAGCACGAGAGCACAGTGGAGCAGCAAACTACTTTCGAACGACAACATTATTCAGAGAATCATAATTTGAAACACCTCGTGATTCGCACAAAAACATTGTAGTATAGTAAAATTGTTAACTTTTACTATAATACTTGTTTTTTTACAGTTTCTGTTGGATTTAATACATGCATAGTAAAAAATTTAAATTTTACTGTGCATTTTTAGAAAAGAAAAAAAATAAAAAAATCAAATCCATTCTTACGTTAAACCCTTGCTTCTTCTTGTTTTTGCCCCTGCTTCTTCTTGTTTTTGTGACTTCATAATTAAGACTTTTCATTTTAGGTTTATAGGGTTTGTATTTCTATATATATAGGCGTATGAAATCTAACCCGCGGGACCACTTGTAGAGTTAGATCCCAATCCATGTATGTCGACCCTTGCATGATGTTTTGATTTTTTTTTTTTTTAATTTGTGCGCCCTCTTTAAAATAGCGCATCGGTGCGCTATTCTAAAATAGCGCACCGAGCGCGTACTGTTTGATAATTTTTTTTAATTAATTTATGTCTGTGTTAATTGGCGCACCAGTTAACATATAACACACCAGGTCTCCTTTTTGACAGAGAGCACCATACAATGTTTCTATTGTTTTGGTGGTGCATTTATAAGAACATACACACCGCCTTCGGTGCGTATTGTTTGAAAGACACACCATTTTCTTGTTTTTTTTTTTTAACCTGAAAAGTATGTGATTTATTTATAAAATACATTAATGAATGGTATGGTACAGGCTTCATATTGGTAAAGAAATGGCTGATAAGAGATCAAGTAACAAAAATACTGATAGGACATCGAGAAAAGAAAAAAAGACAAGTTCTTTGTAAATTTTTTACCAAAATTATTATTTTTGAACTATATGTAAGTTTAACTAATATGTATTGTTTACTATGTATCATGCAGAGCCACAAAATGACGAAGCTCGATAAGGTTATTTTTTATCTAAGACCAGAAAAGCGTAAAGGTTGATGGAAAAATTGCAGAAGGATGAATAAGGTGAATGAAAAAATACTATCGATCCAATATGAGTTTCTTTTTTGAATTTTCATTAATAATATACTTAAAAATATTAGATAACATGTTTCAAACAATATATTAATTCACATATGTTTAATTTTCTACAAGGACCAACAACGAAGAAAATGAATGTTGTTTTAAGAAAATAAAAAAAATAGAACATGTAAATGAAAATGAATTGCTCCTTAGTGTAGGTTTTAACCCTAAATAGAAATTATCTACAGACGAATCTTATAACAGAAAATAAACAATAGCGAGAGCATAAAACATAAAATAGATAAACACAGAGATTTTCCCCTGGATCCCAAATCGGGACTACCAGCTCGATTTTTCATTATATTCCTTTTAGTGTTACAACACACATATATATACATGCCGAAGCATACATAAACCCTAATCCATGAACCCTGGATTAGAACATAACCGTAGTTCCCTTGACCAGATCTACAAAACACCAGGGGATGAAAACCATCGTACCCCAAAACCATGTGCAAACTCATGCACAAAACATGGGTGGGTATGCCTATGAGTGGGTCCGCACACCAAAACAATTTTCGCCGGGGGCGCTGCCCCAGACCCCAACAGTGGGGGCTGCCTCCTCCCTTGTGACCCCCTTGCTGCGCCCGGCGCAATGTACAGCGCGTGGGGCTAGTCGTGGAAAGAATATAACACATACCCAAAATTCTCCCACTTGTTGTTTTCTTTCCACAGGGGGCCACAAGAGAGCTTAGTCATTGGGCCAATTCTTCAACACCCATTGTTTCTCTACACCAAGAGAACTTCTGAGTGCTCACAGACTTCGTCAATGCATCTGAAACATTCTTCAAAGTGTCCACCTTTACCAGCAACACCCTTTTAGCCTTAACCATATCTCTAACAAAGTGATATTGAACATCGATGTGCTTTGTCTTTGAATGGTAAGCAGGGTTCTTAGCCAAGAAAATTGCACTTTGGCTATCACAGTCTATCCTTATAGCTTGTTGTACCGACCCCATACTTGAACACAATCTCTGCAACCAAATTGCTTCCTTGCTTGCATGAGTGGCTGCTATGTATTCTGCCTCTGTAGTTGAAAGAGCCACTACAGACTGTCTTTTACTCATCCAACTGACTGCGCCTCCAAATAGGCTAAACACATTCCCACTTGTAGATCTTCTTTGGTCCAGATCTCCAGCCTAGTCTGCATCAACAAAACCACGAATGTCCAACATTCTTTCCAATCCTGGTCTTCCCTGGTAGCATAAGCCATAATCACTAGTGCCACGTAAATATCTGAAAACCCGCTTCACTGTTGTCCAATGCTCCTTCCCTGGGTTTGACATAAACCTGCTCAATACTCCCACTGCATGTGCAATGTCTGGTCTAGTACAGACCATTCCATACATCAGACTACCCACTGCACTTGCATATGGAACACGGGACATATCCTCCTCTTCTTCTTGTGTCTTGGGACACTGTTCAGCAGACAGCTTTACACCTACAGGAATAGGAACATTCACCGGTTTACTATCATGCATATTGAACCTCTGCAATATAGTCTCGACATACTTCCTCTGGTTTAACCAGAGCTTCCTCTTTGCCCGATCTCTCTTAATTTCTATGCCCAAAATATAGTTTGCAGCACCAAGATCCTTCATGTCGAATTTGGAGAACAGTTGGGTCTTCAAATCTTGGATAATTTCTTTGTCATTTCCAATCAACAACATATCATTCACATACAAGACCAAATAAATAACACAGTCACCAATTAATTTAAAATAACCACAGTGATCCTCCTTGCTTCTGGTGAATCCAAGTCCCCGTATATAGGTATCAAATTTCTGATACCACATCCTTGGTGACTGTTTTAACCCATACAGAGACTTCTTCAACCTGCATACCAATTATTTCTTACCCTTCACCATGAAGCCTTCAAGTTGTTTCATGTAGATCTCCTATTCTAGATCCCCGTGAAGAAATGTTGTCTTCACATCCATCTATTCTATCTCAAAATCAAATGCAGCAGCAACAGATAAAATTAATCTAATAGAAGTAACTTTGGCAACAGGAGAGAAAATATCACCAAAATCAATTCCTAGCACTTGGGAATAACCTTTTGCTACCAACCGAGCTTTGTATTTCTCCACCTTGCCTTCTACATTCATCTTCTTCTTAAACACCCATTTTCTCCCAATGGGCTTCCTTCCAGCCGACAACTCCACCAGATCCCATGCCTCATTTTTGTGCAAGGATGCCATTTCATCAACCATGGCCTCCTTCCAGAGTTTTCCATCCTTGGAATCTACTACCTCCCTGACAGTTCTGGGATCATCATCAGTTATAGTTAAGGCAAAACCTGAACAGAAAGCAGATGGACTATACCTTTCTGGTTGCCTTCTTTCCCGAACTGATCTTCTCAAAGCTGGAGTTTGTGGCTCTTCCTCTTCTGAATCTTCTTCTACTGTAGAGTCTGATTCATCCTCCTTTAGCTCAAAATCTATCTTCTCAGGTTCCTTTGGTATGATTTCATGTTTAACAACATCTTTCACCTCTCTAAACACCACATCTCGGCTGTACACAACCTTCCTTGTTTCCGGGTTCCAAAGCTTGTAACCTTTTAAACCATCCTTATACCCAATAAAGATGCACCTTTCAGATTTATTATCCAACTTGGTCCTTTTCGCCTTTGGAACATGTACATATGCATCACATCCAAATACCCTTAGATGTGAAAGAGAGGGTTTCTTACCAGTCCATACCTCATGTGGAGTCTTATCCTCCAACGCTGATGAAGGTGATCTATTAACTAAGTAACATGCAGTCTCCACTGCCTTTGCCCAAAATTCTTGTCCTAACTTGATACCACTGAGCATGCTTCTTACCTTTTCCATCAGCGTTTTGTTCATTCTTTCTGCGACTCCGTTTTGCTGAGGTGTGTATGGAGTAGTCTTCTACCATGCTATACCACACTTCTTACAGAACTCTTCAAATTCCTTCTTGCAGAACTCCCCACCATTATCTGTCCTCAGCGCCTTTATCTTCTTCTTTGTCTGGTTTTCCACCAGAGCCTTAAATTCTTTAAATCTATCAAAGACTTCAGATTTCTTCCTCAAGAAATATATCCATGTATTCATGAAATTCATCTATAGATGAAACATAGTGCAAAATTTCCAGTGATGGGCTGACACGAGGAGTCTAAACACATCCTTTGTGCACAAGTTCTAACCCTCTTGTTAGCCCTCTTAGCACCGGAAAAGGAAAACTCACGGGTCACTTCCCGCTGCCCCAAAATGTTCACAGAAATCGAAATCTAGGGAGAAATTAGACATACCTTCTACCATACCATTTCTATGCAGTGTTTGAAGGCCCTTCTCTCCAATATGTCCAAGCCTTTGATGCCATAGCATGGTCTTTTCTCTAGAGACAGCTAGGCTTTCCACTCCACTTTCAGGAACCACATAACTATTACACCCATCAATAACAGTGCGACCTTGTAGCTTGTACAGAGTTCCAGTCTGAACTCCCTGCATTAATACCAGTGCTTCCTGAACCATCTTGCAGGCATCTTTCTCAAACACTGTTTTTACACCTGCATCATCCATCTTGCTTACAGAAATCAGATTTCTAGCCAATGCAGGTGTTGTCAACCCTAGAGACATCCTTTGAGTTGTGAAAGATTAGTGCCTAGGACATATTATATAGCAAGGAGAAATATGATATGACAAGGATAATTAGCAGAACAAGGCTCTCATGCTATCTCTAGTAAACAAGAAGATTAATTTGAATGGGACCAAAAATTTCAGAAGCTTGATACAGAGAAAGAAATATTGCAGAGGCCAGATGTGAAACTCTAACACGAATGTATCAGACAATTCAAAGGCAACTTACTGCAAAGAGGGATGGGTTCTAAATACTTCACAGGGATGAATAATCAGAAAGTATCTACTGCGTACGTAGAATAAAGAGAATACTAACTGTTATTGAGACAATATCCATAAACATATATCAGCATGCGGTGGGCTTACGAAATTAAGAATCCACACATGATAACAACATTTGTAAATAACATCTCATAGCAGCTAATATAGCAGAAGTACGGGTGAAGTGAAAATGGAACAGCATATCACGCCTGAGCCATATTTAAAGTGCCAGACAGGTTATGGCATAAGTATCAACTAGGATAAATTCATACCAAAACGAGTGGGCTACTCGCATTCCATAACATGATACAAGAGGAATGGATGTAAATGAAAAGAACAACTAAGCTATAACACATAGGAGAGAATTATACACTGTAAAGCACCAAGACCAGAATCCTCATTGAAGATAGAACTCCTTTTCATTGAGACCCAATGGGCTCTTCACGTTTGTATTAAAGATTCAACAAAAGGCATGCAGGAAACTCTTTCACAGCCAATTCTTCAGAAAATCTGGAACCTCTGTATTCTCTTCCGATCTTGCTTATATAGAAGCCTCAGAAAACATGAACGAGAAGATATTTTTGGGAAAAATATCTTCCTCGCGTGCTAGAAAACAGTTTGAGGTCTCCATAAAAAACAACCAAAATTCATGATGAGGAATTGGGGCATCTCATCATTGACAGTTAGGCTCACGGCCATTTTAAACAAAAATATCAAATAACAGTTTCTGACATAAGGTAAAATGCAGGAGTGGAATGTGAATTCCACTCGAAATTTAAAAGTAACAAACTAAAATGGAAGTAAAAGGCCACTAGGGCTGAATCATGAATTTATGATGCTCGCTGATGAGGTGGAATTGAGGCAGTCGCTGTCACAAATGGCGGAATGTTGGCTGAGAGGAATCGATTTGCCTCTGATGTGGCAGTAGAGGCTTTTCTGCTTGTAGCTCTTCATGATTTTCTTTAATTCTGATTTAATTTGGAGGATGTAATATTAATAATCAATATTAGCCGAAATCCCCAAATTGTCTTCAATCTTTCATTTCTGCCGTGGCAGGTCTTCAACACTGATACTCTGACTTGCTACTACAATAACCTCTTGGCGTTCCAAATCACAATGACCATGATTGTGGAACCTAGAGTGAAATCATCCCTATGAAACAACCCTGCACAATACGATAAACTCATCAAGAAATCCAGGGGAGCGAGGGAAGGATGCCATGGAGGCCTGTGGAATGATAGCGCGATTTTGAAAAAAGCGGCTATAGTGGAGGAATGGTAAAAAACAGGCGGAGGAATGATGTTTAATGTAAAAACCTAGAGTTTAAAGTTTCAGGAAAATACATAGAATGACATGGGAAATGAATGAAACGGAGACCACGATGTGGGACCCGGCGTGGGTAGAGGGCGATTAACTGAGAGCTGTTGGATCTGGGTTAAATGAACGGCTACGATTGGATCGACGGATCGCAATCGGAAGGGATGGAGGGTAACACCTTTAGAACTTGCGATTGGTGATGCACGATTGAGCGGCAACCATTTGATCTGGGTCGAGATCGATGGCGGAGATTCAACCGACGGGAAGACGGATGGGGGTAAAGGAGTGGAGCGGGAGAAATGAGGGCCGTCGGATTAGAGGGAAATCGATGGTGGAGATTATAATCGGAAGATCGCAATCGGGGAGGGTAGTGAGTGACACATTTGAAAAGTTGCGATGGCCATCAGATCTGTTGATAGATCGACGGTTGATATGCAATCAAGGGATCGCAATCAGAGGAGTGCGATGGGTGGCACACCTTAAAAGTTGTGATTGCAATTGGAGCTGTGGTGCGATGGGCATGATGTGATTCACGCTGGACCATTAGATCTATTAAGATCAACGACAGAGATCTCCGTGGGATTTCATAGAATGAGGCTCAATCGCATCGGGGTTTTGAGGTTTTAACAAAGAACTGTGTTCGCCGTGAGACTGCCGATTGCGATAAGCGCTTGCGGGCTCAGCTCTTGGTCTCGGCACCTGGTTGCATGGGGGGAGGAAGTGGTTAAGGGGTCACCGAAAAGGGGCTAAAGCCTCATATGCAAAAGGTGATTTTTGGCTTATTTTCGGTGCATTTTGAGGCCCAAAAGGGGTAACTGTAAGGGGAAATGAAGGGATTTTAAGACAAACAAAGGTATTGGAAAGGTATAAAATGGGATTTGGGTGATTTTAAAGGGTTAATGAGGAAATAAGAGAGGGGGAAAAATGAAGAAAAATAGGTTAAGTGGAAATGAAATAAGAGGGAAAAGGAGGCCTTTTGGGCATTCTTCTTTGCAAACAGAGAGTTTTCAAAACTGGAAAAAACAGTGAATGTTAACCATATGATCAACATTGGCTCCACCTGGGGATGACACATTCATCCTTGGGCGTGTTGAGAACTCCACAGACCACTTGTTAATCTTCTGTGTGGGCGCCACTCTTCATCTCTTTTCATTTATCTCTTCATGATTCATTACGACATACACATCATTCAAACACAAATGAAAAAAGAAAACTAATGTAAAGTATGATACATCAGGCTTTCTCGACCTGAATCAGAACTAGAAGTAAGGTTTGAGGAACTGACCGTTTATAGGGGCATCGAGAAAGTCTCCCTGTAAAATTTCCAACCTGAAAGTGTTGTTGCCCCCTTGTTCCACAATTTTAAAAGGGTCGAACCAGAGGGGGTCGAATTTACCGTGTTTCCCCTTTTCCGCTCTTTGAATATTCCATCTGAGAAATAAATCCCCAATCTGAAACTTCCTGTCCTTGGCATGTTGATCAAAAATATCCTTCATTTTCTCTTGATATTCAATTATCCTCTGACTTACCTGGTTCTGTGTTTCTTCTAACTCCACCAGCTGATTGATTCTCCTGGTCACATCATCGGGTTCTTCTTGGCTTTCTTGCATGAATCGAGCTACTGGTAAATCTAGCTGCACAGGGAATATCGCTGCCCTCCCATATACTAATTCATATGGGGACTTCTCGGTTGCTCTCTTGCTGGTAATCCTGTTGGCCCATAGAGCGAATTTCAGCTGGGAATCCCAATTTTTCTGATTTTCATTAATAGCCTTCTTCAGTGCTCTCACTAGAGTTTTATTTGAGGACTCTGCCAAGCCGTTTCCTTGTGGGTAATAGGCCGTAGAGTGATCTAGTGCAATTTTATATTGTTGGCAGAAGCTGACAAACTTTGTAGATTTAAAGGCCTGTGCGTTGTCGATCACTATCTTGGCAGGGCAGCCAAATCTGGATATGATATTTTCTTCCATAAATTTTATTACCAAAACATCTGTTGCATTTCTGGTAGGTATAGCTTCCACCCACTTTGTGAAATAATATGTGGCCGTTAATATCCACTTATGTTGGCCACTTGAAGGTGGGTGTATTTCATCTATAAATTCGATTCCCCATTGCTGAAATGGTTCATCCACGTGAACCAGAATCATGGGCATGGGTGCTAACTTCTGTGTTTCAGAAAACCTATGACATTTCTCACAAGCTCTAACCTGGGCAAACACATCTCCAAAGAGTTTGGGCTAGAAGAAACCAGCCTTCAGGATTTTGTGAGCAGTAGCCCTCCAACTGTAATGACCCCCACAGATTCCTTCATGGAACTCAACCATTATACTTTCCACCTCTTCTTCTGTGAGACACAGGAGCAGGATACCTGAGGGGTCTTGCCAGTACAGCCAACCGTTTGCAACAACATACTTCTGTGATCTCAAACTTAGTGTTCTGCATTTAGCTTTGTCACAGCTGGGTGGGAAACTGAGTGTTAGAATATATTCCACTATCTCTTTGTACCATAGGCTGATGAGGTACTTCATATGTGTCTTCTGGGAAGCTATCTCTACTCCCTATGGATATTCTTTCTTCTCAGACTCCTCATTTGCTATCATGGACAGATTTATACCCAAAGCCTGACAGTTTGATTCGGACAGGGTTTTGGCTAACCCTTTCCCCTTGATTAGTTTAGTAGGGCAGATGTCTAACTCATACTCTCTTATTTTGGCAATCCATTTCCCTCTTTTTCCTTCGCTATCTCCTTGGATAAGAATATCTTTAACAGCTGTTGTAGGCACAAATGCAGTGATATGAGACTGCAAGAAATACATACGAAATGCTTTGAGAGACTTCACCAGAGCGTATGCCTGCTTTTCTAATATGTTATATTTCAACTCAGCATCGCGAAGCACCTGACTGAAAAAGGCGATAGGCTGCTCATACCCTTCTTCATTTTTCTGCAATAGAACTCCTGCCACTGTGTGAGGTGATGCAAAGGAAAAGATCATGAAAGGTTTAACATAATATGGCCCAGCTAGCACAGGGGCTTCAGCAAAGGCATTTTTTATCCTGGAAAAGGCCTCCCGTGATTCCTGTGACCACTTTACCTCATTACTCTTCTTCTACATGTCAGTTATATGTCTAACTATCTCTGCGTAGTTAGGGATAAATCTCCTTAGAAATTTAATACGTCCTAGAAACACCTAAACCTCATTTTTATTTCTAGGAAGAGAAATGCCATTTATAACTTCTATCCTCTTAGGGTCTATCTTTACCCCATCCTTGGTTACAATATGTCCCAAAAGCTTGCCCTCTTCCAATGCAAACAAAGAATTTTGTGGGTTGAGAGAGATACCATACCTTCTGCACTTCTTGAAAGTTTTGTGTAAGTGTTCAATGTGCTCTGCATCATATTTTGAAAACACAGTAATGTCATCCATATATACCACCACAAACTTATCTTGCTCCCCAACAAAGGTAATATCCATGGTCCTCTGAAAAGTGGCCCCTGCATTAATCAACCCAAAAGGCATTCTGACATACATAAACGTCCCCCGTGGAGTGGTAAAGGCATTCTTCTTCTGATCTTCTGGTAGTACAGCCACCTGATTATACCCAGAGAATCCATCCATCATCGACATCCGAGAAGCTCCTACCACTTTCTGCAGGATGTGATCCATCTTGGGAAGTGGATAATTATCCTTTAAGGACGCTCTATTTAAATTTCTGAAATCAACACATAGCCTTATTTCTCCATTCTTCTTCCTTACAGGGACTAAGTTTGCCACCCACTCAAAATATCTCAATGGTACAATGATTTTGGCCTTCAACAGTTTCTTAATTTCTTTCTCAATAGAGGGAAGCAGCAGGGGTTTTATCTGTCTAAGATTTTGTTTATGTGGTTTAGCATCTCCCTTCAGAGGAATCTTATGCTGCATGATGCTAATATCGAAGGTTTTTAGGTCCTGATAAGACCATGCAAACACATCTTTATATGACCAGAATAATTTCTGGTAGAGCTCTTTATATTCTTCCGGGACCTTCTTGGACAACTTCACGATTTTGGGATCAGCTTCAGTGCCAATATTAAGATCTTCTATCTGATTTTCCTCCGAAACTTTGTTTGGCTGCAGGGGGACATCATTCTTGTTAAACAAAATTTCTAATGGCACTAGTCCTCGAGGAATGACATTCCCTTTCAACTGCAGAACTTTGTGGCCAGCCACCCTTTCCTCCCATTTATATCCTGAAGTGTTTTCAGCCTCTTCTTCCTCAAAAGTATCAATCTCCATGTTGGAAAATTCCCCAACTATTTCCAGGAATATATTCACCTGTTCTTCATCCTCAAACACCTACCAATGTTTTATGTTGTCTAGGATTGATGGCCTATACCATACCTCAATTTCATATCTCAAGAGAGGGTTCTGAGGTGGACGGAAGGTACTGGCAGCCACTGCAAGGGAATCTGCCATTCTATTCTACTCCCGGGGCATGAACTGGATATTGAATTCCAAGAAGAAATTCTCCACCAGATCCAAACTTCGTTCCTATAAGCCCTTAGCCTAGGATGTTTGGCTTGGCACTGATTCTTCACTTGTCTAACCACTAGTTCCGAATCTCCTAGAAATTTTAGACTTTGTATGTTCATGCTCCTGGCTGTCTGCAGCCCTAACAGAAGTGCTTCATATTCAGCCACATTATTAGTGGCTTCATACTCCAGCTTGAAAGAAAAAGGGACCCATTGGCTTGATGGAGAAATCAATAATACCCCAGCCCCATTACCTTCTCTGGAGTTTGCTCCATCAAAATGAAGTGTCCAGATTTCTGCTTCATGACTCTATATGGACTGCTCAGTCTTGATCTGGTAGCATGATGGTTCGTGAGCATACTCTTGATACTCCTCCAGCATCAAACATGAGAAATATCCCTCCCTGTTATAAACTGGAGAATTAACTGAGTCGTCTGCCTTGGTAACTGTCTTGACAAATCTAGTTTCCCGATACAGCCTCCTCTCCTGGCCACCAAAGACAGGGATAGTGGCATATGTCAGGTCCAACTTGATTGAACCACCAATTTTAGTCCCCCAAGATCTTGACAGTAGCATTTTGAAGCGAGCTGGGATGTCAGCCACCATGATGTCCATTACTACACTTTTTGCTGGGATCTGGGCCAGATTGACCACCAAATCCTTGATCATGCCCAGGAATTTAACTCTCTTGGGGTCAAATGAATAAATGTCCTTGTATGGATGAGTGATTTGTAGTCCTAGTTGTTCCATGACCGAGAGGGGAAAAAGGTTATGAGAGGCTCCCGAATCTAACAAACAGTTATGCAGTAGTAGGTCATGTATTACTAAAGAGACATAAAATGGGGGAGTGACAGCATCTAATTATTCAACATGTGGGCCAAATACAACCATAGGCATTTCTTCTTGAAGATTCAGACTGTCTAGAATATGTATTACTTCTGGAGGGAGCATAAAGGATGTGACCTGGGACTGATATGCAGGCTGTTTTAACAATTCGGTCAAGGGAACTGGGATTTTTACCTTCTCAAGCTCCTTTTGTAAACTGAAGGCAGAGGAGGACCTATCTACTGACACTTATTTTGATTCTTTATCTTTTGAGTCTTTGTTTTGGAGGGGAGGTTTGATTTCCTTTATGATTTTCTTGACACTAGGGGGTGCAACCATTTGTGAAGAGGAAGGAATTTGATCAGCAGACTGCAAATATTGGCTAAGAGGTCTCTTACCTTTGTCTAGGGTCCTTTGAGCCGTTGCCTCCTTCTGAGCAGGTGCTTCCTCTTGAGGTGTGTCCTCCTCCTGATCCTGAGTGTGAGTTCTCTTCCTGGAAGATCTGAGGTCATATCTTCTATTAAACTGAGCTTGCATGAAATCGACGAACTGCTTGCAGTAGTCATCGATCTCAGGATCTTCGATGCTTTCATTAGCTTTTTCTTCTGCATGTGCCGACACCTCTACTTTGGCACTTTCATGTAAGGGGAATTCAACTTCATCATTGTTTGAGAAAGCAAGGTATGCCTCCTCTTGCTCATAAGTGGTGTCTTCAGTAGGGCCATCTACTTGACCTTCCAGGTATAGAGAGTGTGGTACCTAGTCTTGCTGCTCCTTCCATTCCCTTTGCAGTATCTGCAAGGGTGGCTTCCTGTATTGAGGGTTGTAACCCCTGTTTGGAGCATTTTGGAAATTCTTGGAGGGTGAATTCTTGGCCTCCATTTCAAGTTTAACCAGCGTACTTGAAAGTTTCTTAATCATCTTGTTCATCTCCTCTATCCTGTCATTAGCTAAATCTCTATCTTGGCTCGAGGTGGATACCTCTTCTTTTCCCCTTCTTCTAGTATCTTGTTCAGGTTTTCCCTTGGATTTACTAGTAGAGGCAAAATTTGCCTCTAGCTCTAGTGCATCTGTCTGGGCATCATCCAGGGTGGCCGACTTTCTTTCTCTTAGAGAGAAACCAAATTCAGAGTCAAAAGATGCCACAAAAACAACCGTAGCAGCGGTTTGGTGAGGTTTCATATCAGTGGGGAGGCTCAGATACAACTTGTTAAACCTCTTGATAAATTCTGACACTCCTTCAGCACGTCTTTTCTTGAGTGTGTTAAACTCAGTAAGACAATGTCCATGGTATTTCTTCTCTCCCCATTTTCTGAGGAAAGTATCCTCCATTCCTTCCCATGTGGTGATGGAACGGTCTCCTAGTGTCTTAGGACTACGTCTAGATGTTCCACATTAAAATTTTCTGCGAAAGAGCAGAAGACCTCAAGGTGTTTTTGAGCTTCGATCTCATTTTCCCCATTGAATTGGGGCAAGATCTTTAGATAGTCCTGTGGCATATCATTTAGCACTTGAGGTAATGCCAGGGGGGCATATTTATTCAACTGGAAGCTAGGGACATTGGCCATTGGAGGAGGTGGGGGTAGTGCAAGGATTTGTTGTGTAAAAGGAGGAGGAGGAGGTGGAAGTGAAGTATGGATAACGATGGGAATGTACTGGACAACAGCTTGAGGTGTTTATGGGAATAACGGGCTATGAATAGCAGATACTTCAGTGACCTCCTTGACCTCTTCGAATTTAGGGGTAGGGTGGAAGGATTAATATGTGGTATCCCTTGACTCAGCTTCGTCTTTGATTCGGACACCTCCCAGGGGTGGAATATCTAAGTAGTAATCGGTCTCTCCTGCAGTGGAGTCGGGACCTTGCGCTTGGGAAACTTGAGAGGAGGAGGATGGAAAGTCTTCTAGGGAGAATTCAGGGATCTCAGTATGGACTGATTGTCTTTCCCTCCAAATCCTTCTATGTAGGATATTTTCTGGGTCATACACAGAAGGTGTCTTTGGCTGAGACATATTTGACCTCAAGTGTGGCTTACGAGGAGCCAGGACTGCAAGTAAATTTATCTGATAAATGAATGTGGAGTCGCCGAGGTGAGGGATCTACAACTCTCAACTCTCCATGCTCACCTAATTGAAGAGTGAATAAGGTTTTTTCGAGGTCCAGGGATTCAATTTCTCTCAACTTCGAGTCCCCGGCCATGGCGCCAAAAAGATGTTGTCAATCCTAGAGACAGCCTTTGAGTTGTGAAAGATCAGTGCCTAGGACATCTTATATAGCAAGGAGCAATATGATATGACAAGGATAATTAGCATAACAAGGCTCACATGCTATCTCTAGTAAACAGGAAGATTAATTTGAATGGGACCAAAACTTTTAGAATGTTGATACAGAGAAAGTAATAATGCAGAGGACAGATGTGAAACTCTAACACGAATGTATCAGACAATTCAAAGGCAGCTTACTGCAAAGAGGGTTGGGTTCTAAATAATTCACAGGGATGAATAATCAGAAAGTATCTATTGCATATGTAGAATAAAGAGAATACTATCTGTTATTGAGACAATATCCAGAAACATATATCAACATGCGGTGGGCTTACGAAATTAAGAATCCACACATGATAACAGCATTTGTAAATAACATCTCATAGCAGCTAATATAGCAGAAGTACGGGTGAAGTGAAAATGGAACAACATATCACGCCTGAGCCATATTTAAAGTGCCAGACAGGTTATGGCATAAGTATCAACTAGGATAAATTCATACCAAAACGAGTGGGCTACTCGCATTCCAGAACATTATACAAGAGGAATGGATGTAAATGAAAAGAACAGCTAAGCTATAACACATAGGAGAGAATTACACACTGTAAAGCACCAAGACCAGAATCCTCATTGAAGATAGAACTCCTTTTCATTGAGACCCAACGGGCTCTTCACGTTTGTATTAAAGCTTCAACAAAAGGCATGCAGGAAACTCTTTCACAGCCAATTCTTCAGAAAATCTGGAACCTCTATATTCTCTTCCGATCTTGCTTATATAGAAGCCTCAGAAAAAATGAACGAGATGATATTTTTGGGAAAAATATCTTCCTCGCGTGCTGGAAAACAGTTTGAGGTCTCCATAAAAAATAACCAAAATTCATGATGAGGAATTTGGGCATCTCATCATTGACAGTTAGGCTCACGACCGTTTTAAACAAAAATATCAAATAACAGTTTTTGATAGAAGGTAAAATGCAGGAGTGGAATGTGAATTCCACTCGAAATTTAAAAGTAACAAACTAAAATGGAAGTAAAAGGCCACTAGGGCCGAATCATGAATTGACGATGCTCGCTGACGAGGTGGAGTTGAGGCGGTCGCTGTCACAAATGGCGGAATGTTGGCTGAGAGGAATCGATTTGCCTTTGATGTGGCAGTAGAGGCTTTTCTGCCTGTAGCTCTTCATGATTTTCTTTAATTCTGATTTAATTTGGAGGATGGGATATTAATAATCAATATTAGCCAAAATACCCAAATTGTCTTCAATCTTCCATTTCTGTCGTGCCAGGTCTTCGACACTGATACTCTGACTTGCTGCTACAATAACCTCTCAGCGTTCCAAATCACAGTGACCGTGATTGTGGAACCTAGAGTGAAATCATCCTTCTGAAACAACCCTGCACAATATGATAAACTCATCAAGAAATCCAGGGGAGCAAGGGAAGGATGCCATGGAGGCCTGTGGAATGATAGCGCGATTGTAAAAACAACGGCTATAGTGGAGGAATGGTAAAAAATAGGCGGAGGAATGATGTTTAATGTAAAAACCCAGAGTTTAAAGTTTTGGGCGAATACACAGAATGACATGGGAAATGAATGAAACGGAGACCACGATGTGGGACCCGGCGTGGGCGGAGGGCGATTAAATGAGAGCCATTTGATCTGTGTTAAATGAACGGCTACGATTGGATCGTTGGATCGCAATCAGAAGGGAAGGAGGGTAACACCTTTAGAACTTGCGACTGGCGATGTGCGATTGAGCGCCAGCCGTCCGATATGGGTCAAGATCGACGACGGAGATTCAACCAACGGGGAGACGGACGGGGGTAAAGGAGTGGAGCAGGAGAAATGAGGGTCGTCGGATCAGAGGGAAATCGACAGTGGAGATTATAATCGGAGGATCGCAATCGGGGAGGGAAGTGAGTGACACATTTGAAAAGTTGCGATTGCGATCGGTGCAATGGTGCGATGGCCGTCAGATCTGTTGATAGATCGATGGTTGATATGCAATTAGGGAATCGCAATCGCAGGAGTGCGGCGGGCGGAATACCTTAAAAGTTGTGATTGCGATTGGAGCTGTGGTGCGATGGGCGTGATGCGATTCGTGCTAGACCGTTAGATCTATTAAGATCAACGATGGAGATCTCCGCGGGAGTTCATAGAACGAGGCTCAATCGCATTGGGGTTTTGAGGTTTTAACAAAGAACTGTGTTCTCCGCGAGACTTCCAATTGCGATAAGCGCTTGCGGGCTCAACTGCTGGTCTCGACACCTGGTTGCATGGGGGGGGAAGTGGTTAAGGGGCTGGCCGAAAAGGGTCTAAAGCCTCATATGCAAAAGGTGTTTTTTGGCTTATTTTCGGTGCATTTTGAGGCCCAAAAGGGGTAATGGTAAGGGGAAATGAAGGGATTTTAAGCCAAATAAAGGTATTGGAAAGTTCTAAAATGGGATTTGGGTGATTTTAAAGGGTTAATGAGGAAATAAGAGAGTGGAAAAAATGAAGAAACAGAGGTTAAGTGGGAATGAAATAAGAGGGAAAAGGAGGCCTTTTGGGCATTCTTATTTGCAAACAGAGAGTTTTCAAAACTGGAAAAAACAGTGAATGTTAACCATATGATCAACAGCAGGAATATGCAGAACACTAGGAAGTGTTCTAATCCTTCCACCTTGCAGCTTCAGCTTGACCTTTCCACGTCTGATGATTTTGGCCTTCCTATCATCCCCTAGGAATACATCACCATCATATTTCTCATACTCGCAGAACCACTCCCTATGGGGAGTGAAGTGAAAGGATGCACTTGAGTCAATCAACCATGACTCACGATCTACATGTGTATTTTAAGAAGAAGCCAAATACACATCCCCACCTTCATCCTAGGTGGTTTTTTCCTCTGCAGAAGGAGCATCATCATATCCCTTTCCTTTCTCAGATATGCACTCCTTTTTGTAGTGCCCTTCCTTTCCACATTTCCAACATACCTTTACAAAATTTCCAGGAGATTTAGATCTCCCTCTAGATTTGGATCTCCCACTCAAAAATTTATTCTTGTTTATGTTTTGGGACCTTCCTCGTACAGATAAGGCATCTCCATTCTGGCCCTCCATATTTCTCTGTCTCATTTCCTCTGACAGCGAGGCTGAGATAATGTCATCAAAATTCAAGGTAGTTGTATTGCTACCTATTGCAATAACCAGACTATCCCATGATTCTGGTAGAGAACACAACAAATTGATGCACTTATCTTCATCTGAGATTTTAATATCAACAGATGACAACTGACTTACCACAGTATTGAAGGCGTTCAGATGCTCTGTCACGGAGTCTCCATCCTTCATCCTTAGGTTATACAACTTTTTCCGCAGGAACAGATTATTCACCAGAGACTTAGATTGGTACAAATTTCCAAGTTTTTCCCACAAATTCTTCGCCGTAGCTTCCCCAGATACATTCAACAATATTGAATCTGAGACACACAACTGTATTGTGCTCTTAGCCTTCCGATCCATTTTCTTCCAGTCTTCATCTGACATTGCCGTTGGTTTAGTACCTGGATCTACCGCGATCCATTGATCTTTATCCACTAGCAGATCCTCCATCTTGAGCTTTCACTACTCAAAACTCTGACCATTAAATTTCTCGATCTCTATCTTTCCACCGCTCACCATCTTCTTTCACCGCAAGAATCGATCCCGCAGATCTCCCACTGAACAGGGTCTACCTCAGGCCCGAGCAAAAAACCCTCAACATCAAAGGCGTCCCCTTGAATCCGAAACAACTCTAACAAAGTGATATTGAACATCAACGTGCTTTGATACCAAATGTAGGTTTTAACCCTGAACATAAATTATCTACACACGAATCTTATAACAGAAAATAAACAATAGCGAGAGCATAAAACATAAAATAGATAAACACAGAGATTTTCCCCTGGATCCCAAATCGGGACGATCAGCTTAATTTTCATTATATTCCTTTTAATGTTACAACACATATATATACATGCTGAAGCATACATAAACCCCAATCCATTAACCCTGGATTAGAACATAACCGTAGTTCCCTTGACCGAATCTACAAAATACCAAGGGACAAAAACCATCGTAACCCAAAACCATGTGCAAACTCATGCACAAAACATGGGTGGGTTCGCCTATGAGTGGGTCCGCACACCAAAACAATTTTCACCGGGGCGCTGCCCCGGACTACAATAGTGGGGGATGCCTGCTCCCTTGTGACCCCCTTGCTACGCTCGTCGCAACGTACAGCGCGTGGGGCTAGTCGTGGAAAGAATATAACACATACCCAACACTTAGCTCATCTGGAGTGGTGCTGGAGGTTAACGAAAGGGGAAAAAACTTTTACAAAACTTTAAGGGATATAGTGGAACAAATGTATAGATGTTCTTTCCACTTATAATACAAAAATCAATCCAGTGATTCCAAGAACAAAATTTTATTTAAACTACATGATGAGTTTACAGAGAATTGGTCAATGAGACATGTCATACTTTTAATAGCAAAAAAGTACAACAACAAAAAAGAAGGAATGAAAAAGTAATTTCCCTTTAAATGTTTTTTCTAGAATTATATGTATATATTACTAGAAAGCAATCATTTATAAATATCACTTTTGTTATATTTACTTTTCATATATCAATATAAAAATTAAATAGTTTATTTTCATGTTACATTTTTAGGAAGATTATGAAAATCTCAAAGGATGAACGAGCTAATATCATAAATATGTCAATAGGAATGTCCAAAAACATGTACAAGGAGATGATAAAAGAAATGAACATAATTGCATCGAACGAGGAACTATTTCAACAACAACGTGCTTCAAATGTAATATGTAATCATTGAATTTTTCGATTAGGTACAATAAATAAACAATTTAGCATTAAATATTAATTTTCAAGTATTTTCGTGCAGAAAAGAAATAAAATGGAACCCATTCAACACATAAAACAGGACGACAAGGAATAAAAGGGTTGATATCTATGTTTGTGAGTTATTGTTACTTTCTTATAACAACTTAACTAGATTTCGTTTTTGTATATTTTAAGTTGTTTTACAACAATCATCATTGAATGTCTTCAAACAAGTGTCAACATACAGAAAAGAACCATCAGAAAAATTGATTGACATTGGGTTAAATATGGGTTGTGAGTATATGTTGGCATATCAAAAATTAATTGTGGAATTTGTAAGCATCTATCTTGTGTTACTTAGGTCCATCTATAATTAATAGAACACAAATATCTTTTGCATTAAATATATGATTTGTTATGGGGTATAAAACTTGCACGAAACAAAGTATGGAACCGTGCCAACAAATGAATTGTTGAAAGATGGCATGAAATTTGGTTTTGAAATAATGTGTATAGTTCATGAGTCAATTCTTGCTATGGTACATTTATTTTCAATTTACATTGATGTATATTATTTAATATTGCAAATTTCATTATTCTCATCAATGTATATACACTCATTACACTTTTTTTATGTTTGTAGATGGAACTTGAAGAAGAAGAAAACAATAAATACAGTGAACAAAACATTCCTCAAAATAACCCAAGTCATGGAAGTAGCTCGAGCAGTGACAACAGTTCTAGTGAAGAATGATGATCAATATGTTTGGATATCAAAGCTAGGCGCTGTATTTTTTGAAATATTTGTCTTTGAAATCAGACATTTTGTTTAATGTAATGGACATAGTGACCCAATTGAAAGACAGAGGGATACCAATAAATGTCCCATTTTGTATGGCAAAGAGTGTCTTATTCATATATATATATATATAGAATAATAATAATAATAAAATAAGTTTTAATTTATTCTATTGCGCTCTCCATTGTCACTATGAAATGTTACACCACTGATTAAATATATGGATGATTAAATATTATAATGAAGAGATGCGAAATATGATGATATGATATAACAAATTAATCCAAGCGTCACATTCAAATGCACTAATAAAAAATTAATTAATATGAATATTGTTATAAGATATGTGTCGACTTTTGATGAATAATGAATTTTAAAATATCACAATAATTTCATTGTCAGAGGTCGATGTTTCTAAAAAATACAAAATGAACATCGGTGCATGTTAGTTATTTCACTCTAGTGCGTTTGTTTGATAATGTGCACCGATGCATTTCAACGGCCTATGGGCACCGCACAAATACCAATATTGAATTAGAATGCCCAGTGCACTTTATCGATGACTACCACTCGGGCGGTCCAATAGGAATTGCATGCATAAGTGCAGTTTTCCTTTAACACGCCGATGTGTTTTTATAACTTAACAGACATGTACGTTTTATCACCTAGAGGGCTCAATGCGGTTTCACACCGTAACGTCCCGGTGCATGCACCTTCCATTGGACTGGTGCAACTGGCTGGTTGATATGTACCAGGCCATTGCTAAATGCCCCGGGAGGTCCGAAATATTTTTTCCATCCCAGTGCTTGGTAGGTTTCCAATACAGGTACATTCATGGTAAAACGCACCGATGCGTTAACACTTGATGCATGCACCGATGAGAAAAACATCTGTAACAACCTTCGGCCGCCCAATTTTTTAAATTGTGTTGAAATTCTATTAGAAGCTTTGCCAAAACCTCCATGATTGAAAACAAATGTTGTAGAAAATGTTTTTTTGACAATTATGGCCAATTTTATAACACTAAAAACCTCCTTTATAACCTCCTGATCTAGAGGGTCTTTTTCTTGTAGTGTAAGTTATTCTTGTATGCATCAAGTTTAGAGGTGAAGGCCAACTACACCCATAAGTTGATCATTAAAAAATTCCTTATATTCCAAAACCCTCAGAATAAATTGAATGGCATCCTTTGAAAATGTCTGTCAATGAATTAAGCTCTCTCTGTATGTGCCTACATAATAACCAACCTAGTTTTCTCATGAAAAATTTTATGCCTTGTAGGATGTGTCCAAGATGTGCAGCCATAATGCACACACATCCATTTACCAATCAACAACCAACTTTGAATCCCCCAAAATGTGAAGCTTTTTATTTTTTTTTGTGTGGATACATATATTTGTACCGCAACTAGGTTCATATTTGATATGAATTTTTTTTCAACATTTAAATATAATACAACACCTGCACCACACATAGGGGGTCTCCCTGACTCGCCCCATCAAAAAAAACCCCAAGGGATAGATTTTTCTAAAGGGGTCATGACCATAGCGCATTGTTTCCTATCCTTGATATCAACTTAGAAAATGTATAACTTCGGATTCAATAGCCCCAAACACAACCTATAGAGTAATGATTTTATCTTGAAAAAATAGCTAGATTTATGGCCCATTCTACTGAATGAATAAGGATAGCTGGAAGGACAAGATAACAAACCACTAAAGGGTCATTAACCTAGTCCTAAACACTTTTTTTAGAGTATCAACATTCCATTGGGACACTAGCTAATTGAAAAAGGACTTAGCCAATAACTAGACCCATTGAAGGAAAGCACAAGAAAAAAATAAATGTTGGGCATTCTCCTCCTCTGATTTAGGGATAAACACATATACCAATCCATTCTCTCTTGATACAATTGTACCAGGTGAGATGTTTATTGGATAGAAGCAACCTTATTGTAATTTTACATTTGAGAGGACCTTTTTTCTTCTGCAAAAACCTACACCGCCAAATAGGTTCTCCATTTGGACGATCTTCCATTAGAGTTTGGAAACACAAATTTTCAATGAAAGACCCATAAGATGAATTTTTTGACCAAATGAGTTGGTTTTCATCATCAATAGATATCCTAACCATAGTCGAGACTAGATATCTCACAAAAATAGGCCATTCCTCTGCTTCCCACCTACTCAGTCCTAAGACCTGAGCACTTTTCTAGGCTCTGGTGCCCCATTCTTGATTGTTTTGGGAGTTGGAATTAGCTACACAGTTGTAATATTCCGAATTAGCAGCAACTAATTGGAAATATTATTTTTGTCCAGATTTTTCCTTTCTAATGTTAGTTAGTCAATAAAGGGGGTGATGGGACCCATAACCCACACTTAGGATATAATAATTCCCTAAAGTCACTTAGGAGAATTCAGTTGGCAGCATGGGGCCCAGGAGAGACAAGTGACAGTGCAGGGAAAGGGATAGTGTGGAGACAGTGTGGGCCAAGCAGCGTAGTCACAACGTGGGCCAAGATAACAAAGTGGTAGGGACATCGTGGCCAAGGAGGGACAATGCAGTGGAGTGGGGCCCAACGGAGAGCTAGGCTATCAAGCATAAAAGGAAGAGGAGGCTCACTATTCAGTGATGCTATTATGCATATTTTGATTTTGTGTCTTTTGACATTGATCACACTTACACTATTTAGTGAAGTCTGAAACTGTTGTTCAGCAAGTGAGTGTCTCCGAGCGGACATCCCAATATCAGCCTCGGGGGACTTCGAGTGCCCGCGCAGGTGAGGAGATCCACCATTTTTTTCCAGAGTAGAGCACAAAACATCCTTCAGCCAGGAGCACGTAGTCACTAAGGCAACGTAGTCACACTCAAGGATTATGAAATCTTGGGAGGAGGTAGCATAGGAAGAGAAGGGAGATCATGGATTTAAACCTGGGAGTGTTGTGAAGGGATCAACCCTTCACAAATCATATTTTGCAGTAGGAGGAGGCCATCATTTGCAGTCTATCAGTTCAGGGCTAGTGTACTCATTTGGAGTGTGTGATTTTCCAAGGGAGATAAAATTATGGGGTCAGCCATTCTAGGATTCCTTCCTGGGTTTTTTTGGGTTTTTGGAGGAGATCTCATATCCAGAGTTTCAGATTTTTCTGAGCAGGGGAAAAACCCCAAAGAGCAGTTCCATTCTAGGAAGAGAATTAGTTCTGGCAGCAACAACAACAACACCAGGAGTTACACAGTCATAGGGAGAGCAACCATTCTCTAGGAGATTCTGAGAGTATTTTTTGCTTGCCTTGAGCAAGCGAAGGTGTCATCATTCTAATCACCTTTGTACAGATTTCTATCTTTCAGATTATAATAAAATGGTTCAACATTTCTCCATGTTTGTAGTGTTTGCATGATGTCTCTCTATTCACTGTAGTTATTGTTTATGTTGCTTTATATTGATGTTTATTTCCTATTCAAAATATTATAGTGGTATCAGAGCTCATAGAATTGGCTCAACCTGTGGAGAAGATAAGTCTATGAAACCTCGAGGAAAAGAATACATCACTTACTAAACTAAGATGTACATAAGCTGAGGGCAGAGACTCGAGGCCACATTTGGAGAAGGGGACTGCGTTCCAATGGTGGATGTTGAGGAGGAAGAACCTATGGCTAGAGAAAGAGATGATGAGAAGGAGTTCGCAAATCTCCTCCTGAAATCTGTGCAGGAGTTCTTGAGGAAGATAGAGGAGATGGGTCAGAAGTTTTCTGCGGATAACATACAGCTTGAGACCCCAAGGGGTTTTCACATCGGTGAGGGATCTGACACTTCTCATCACATACAGAAGCAGATCATAGCGCAGTAGGTAGTGCCACACACTTACCCATAGTCTATGATGCCCACATTATTGACTACAGGCACCAGGACGAGAGAACCTCAGGAATCAGAGGTGGTTCATATGGGGGATTATTTTGCATAGAATCAATCCTATGGGCGAGATTTTTGTGAAGCTCTCACTTTTCACGATTTTTTCCAGCTCAAGAAGGACAACAGATCTCGAAACCAGAACAGAGGTGGTGGGTACATGTAGGGAGGTGAGCTACAACATATTGTGGGCAGGTTTTTCTTGTCAAATTTTGATGGGTCATCTAAATGTTCAACAGAAGATTGGGTGGATAAGATGGACATTTATTTTCAGTTTAATCAGATGGCAGAGGGAGAGGCCATCAAGGTGGCAATGCTGAACCTAGAGGGAGAGGCCCATGACTAGTGGTTACATGGGATGACCACGCTGGGTCACTCAATAGTGAAAACGTATGCATATTTTACACAGATATTGGTGGAGTGGTTTGACTGGAGGGATCCAGAAGAGAATTTTGTTGAGATGACCAAGGTCAAGCAGATCAGGAACCCAGAAACCTACATTTTTGAGTTCTTGAGGCTTTCAGTGATGGTACCTGACCTGTCCTCAACCACGAGGATTTACATGTTCATTGACGGGTTGGAAGAACCTCTACGTGGGTTAGTCAGATCTAAGAGGCCTGCTACACTTTGAGATGCAGTCGGGAGGACCAGAGATTTGCAGGATGATTTTCCCAGGACCATAGCTCCTTTCTCCCAGAGACTAGCATTTCAGCCCAAGGGGAAGGACACGAGAGTTCCATCGCTGAAGGGGAACCAAGGCCAGGGGAATTTGGACGATGATACCCAGAGAGACTTGAGACGGAGGAAGCTATGCTTGACATGCCTGGATCCATGGGCACTGGGTCATCGATGTGCTGCAAGGAAGGCACATTACATAGAGATCTTCTCTGACAATGAAGGGTAAGAAGATGCCTATGAGGGGTTAGAGATGGAGGCCATCGTTGTAGTGCAGAGAGGGGATCATCCACCACCACCTCCCCTAGGAGCACGAGGAGCAGCGTTTGCACCCACAGGATGATTCCTTGCATCTTTGCGAGGGGTTCTGGAGTATTTGACAATGCGTGTCTGGGGCATTGTTTAGGGACAACGTGTTTCAGTTCTAGTCGAAATTGGGGCCACTCAAAAATTTATTGATGCCCAGCTGCTAGAGAGGAGGGGAATACATACAGAGAGCTTTGCTAGCTTCTCAATATTGGTACCGAGTGCCAGAACTATCCATTGTGCTAGATACGTTCCGGCATTAATCATGACCATGGGGACTTATACGATGCCAAATAACTTTTTTTGGTAAACATTCCAGACACCAATGTGGTGCTGGGGGTGTGGTGGTTGATCACTCTGGGGAAGGTCACCACAGACTGGGAAACCTTGGATATGGAGTGGACAGATAAGAAGAGCGATAAGCATGTGATGATTTGAGGCATGCACACATATCCTCCACAGACACTTTCAGCACACCGGATGGAGGCATAATTCAAAAGGGGATACATAGAGTGGGAAGTGGAATGCATATTTCAGAGGCAGGGGCCATAGGGCAGGCAGTTCACCCAAATTTGTAATCGATTTTGGACAGGCATTCTACGGTTTTTGTGGATATACCTCCAGGAAAGCCACCGGATCGAGGATTTGAGCATACCATTGAGCTTGAGCAGGGTATTCAGGCTGTGATCACCACATCTTGTAGGCATCCGAAATCCTACATGGATGAGATTGAGAGAGCCATTAACGAGCTCTTAGCACTGGGACACATCTGGCCTAGTACTAGCCCATTTTCTTCTTCTGTTGTATTGGTGAAGAAGAAGGATGTCACACTGAGGATGTGCATTGACTACCGGGCTCTCAATAAGAAAATGATGAAGAGCTGATACCTCATTCCATGGATTAATGAGCTGATGGATGAGCTGAGGGAATCAAAATTCTTCTCTAAGATTGATATGACATCGGGCTACCATTAGATCCGAGTGAGGGACCAAGATGTCCCCAAGACTGCTTTCAGATTTCATTACGGGCATTTTGAGTTTTTGGTGATGTCCTTCAGGCTAACCAATGCACCGACCACTTTCCAGTCTTGTATGAACCACATATTTCATGGTCAGTTGAGGAAGTTCGTTTTGGTGTTATTCAATGATATCCTGATATACAACCACAGTTGGGAGGAGCACTTGCAACACATTGAGGCTATACTACGTATTTTGGAGGAGAAACATTTATATGCTAAGCTCTCCAAGTGCAAGTTTGGGTTGACGAAGATGCTCTATTTGGGGCATATCATTGGTTTGGATAGGGTGAGAGTCCATGAGGAGAAGATCCGGGCCATTCAGGAATGATTGGAGCTGAAGAGTGTGACAGAACTCTGGGGGTTTGTAGGCATCTGCACCTACTACCGGAAGTTTGTCAAGGGATTTTCCTAGCTTGCTACACCCCTCACAAATATCAATAATAAGGGGTTATTCAGTTAGACAGATACAGTGCAGAGAGCCTTTGATAGGCTCAAGGAGGTGATGAGTAGCTGCTCAGTTTTGGCTTTCCCAGATTTCACACAACCTTTCATCTTGGAGTGTGATGCTTTAGGAGAGGGAGTGGGTGTAGTTTTGATGCAGGGAGGCCACCCCATAGCTTTCAAGAGTAGGAATTTGTTGCTGCATGAGAGGTTGTATCCAATATACGACAAGGAGATGCTGGCCATTATGCATGTAGTGGCCAAGTTCTGACAGTACCTAGTGGGAAACAGGTTTCGGGTGAGGAATGACCACAATAACCTCTGGTTTTTCCTAGAGTAGAAGCAGTTGCAGGAGTGGCAGTAGCCGTGGGTCAGTAATATCAAGGCATGTGAATTTGAAATTGAGTATGTCAAAGGGAAGAACAACATGGTGGATGATGCTCTATCAAGCACACCAGCAACATTGTCTTTGATGAGCATACACACAGACTAGAGGGCTCAACTACTGGTGGAGTACCCCAAGAACCATTTTTCCTATGAGGTGTTGGATGGCCAGGTCAAATATTACAGGTATAGAGTGATGGAAGAGGTTATTTATGTTGAGATTCAACGAGATGATGAGCTTAGTGAAAATTAAGCACCTTCACTAAGTGGGGCCCGCAGGATATTTTTAGGTGTATGTCTATTTTTAGACATGGTGGGCATATTCTATAAGTAGCAGGAGGATATTTGTAGATGGTTGATCAAGTTGGAAAAATAGATGAGATTCTATTTTTAGAAGATTGGGCGAAGTCTGTTTATAGATCGCTAATCTAAAAATAGATGCATGTCGATTATTATTAGCCCTTAATAATAATCTGACAATAAATATCAACTTATTCTCTTGGAGCACTTTATTAAAGTGAACAGATTCGGAAAATCAGTGGGCTGAAGGAATTACACAATTCTTAGGGTGGTTGGTGACTCATGCACGGAGGACTCAGTTATAACTAATAGTGGCAAGTTGTGACAGAGTTGGAAGAGTATTTATGTGAGCTAATATTTAGTTTAACTCAGTTAAGTGATTTAAACTCAGTTGTGCTAGTTGTATCTAGTTCTAACTGAAGATACACTAGTGAGAGTTTAGTGAATTAATTATTTAATTAATTCACAACTAGAGACTCACTTGTGACTGAACAAATACAATAGTTAACTACTTGCATGTCAGTTCCAGTGGAGACCCAGTGGAGAGATAGGTGAAAGGGTGAGATGGACTATCTGTTGTGACTATAGTGATGCATTCAATGCATTTGACACACATTGGAGATGCCAATGAGGATCTCACAGTAAAGGAAAGTCCAATTCAAATTCATTATGGGGTCTTCTTTAGCAGGGATTGCGTAGTGGAGGTAGGTTGTCAGGAGGCAAGAAACTGGTGCATAGATATGCAAATTTTTGCATGACAGTGTGTAATGATTGTTGATTGTACTAAGAGCTTGATGTACTAAGATTTGTATGAGATTTTTACATGTTCCATTGATATACATAATATATGATAGTTAGGGCTTTTAGCTTTAATATTTCCCATTAAACAACTGTGCTTATGTGCGATTGATTTGCTTCATATGTGTTTGTAGTTGGCGATTTAATTTCTGCAAAGAATTAAGTGGAAGGATTTTGTATTTAACATAAGAATAATTTGTTAGATCAGGGGAGTCCGGTAATATACATGCATCTTGTATAATTTCTACATGGTATCATAGCAGTGTTAATCACTGGAGATTGCAATATTGAAGCGGTGTTGTGTTTTGTGCTGGTGGAAAATTCGAATTTGTTGCAAGAATTTCTTGGTGCGACAGTTGAGTATAAATTGAAATGGCTTTCAATGGGTTGCGGTTGGAGTATGCCCTTGAGGGTAGCTCGAACTACATAGCTTGGAAGGATAATATGGAGGTTGTGCTTGAAGATAATGGTCTGAAGGAGTTCATCAATAGCGATGTTCCTAAGCCCACTTCAGCAGATGCTGCAGTACTTGATGCCTGGCAAAAGAAGGTAGCGAAGACAAGAAGAATTTTGTTGGAAGGTGTGAAGGACCATATTGTGTCAAGCCTTCATGGGAAAGCCACTCCATTTGAAATGTGGAAGGCTTTGACATATCTTTTCCAAAGCAGCAACGACCATAGGAAGTTGGCGCTAAAAGATAAGCTCAGAAAAATCAAAATGGAGAAGGGCAAAAGTATTCCAAAATATCTCACGAAGTTTGTCCAATGTAGGGATGTGCTGGGGAGTGTGGGAATCACAGTTGCCGATGATGACTTGGTGAGCTCGGCTCTCCTTGAGCTACCAAATATTTGGCACAGTTATTAGGACTCTGTCAATGGACGGGAGAAACTGCCTGATTGGGAGTGACTTTGGTCAGATCTAGTGGAGGAGGAGATAAGACAAAGTACCAGGGATGGCTCTTCATTGAAGAATGATGATGAAGAGAATTACGCTATGGCTGCCAAAGCAAGGAAAGGAAAGGGGAAGAAATCCCATCCAAAATCCGAGGCTAAAGGCAAGAAGCTGGATTTTCCCAAGGTGAAGTGTTTTCATTGTCACGAACATGGGCATCTCGCCACTAACTGCCCACAGAAAAATAAGAACAAGAAGGCTGCTGGAGCTGCAACTGGTGAGGCCTTAGCCTCACAATTTGAACTTGATTTCTCTTTGATCGCATGCTTGGTTTCAAGTGCAATGGGATCGGTGTGGTATCTTGATAGTGGTGCTTCCTTCCACATGACAGGAGACAAGGAGTTGTTTAGTGACTTGGAGGAGAAAGATCTCCAAATGCATATAGAGATGGGAAACGATGGTAGATACAGTGAAACTGACATTGGAACCATTACCTTTGAGAGGGATTCAGGTAAACCATTTCTTTTGAAATATTTTATGCATGTTCCAAGTTTGAAGAAGAACTTGGTCTCGGTTGCAATGTTGGAGGACATAGGTTATGACATTGTTTTCAGCGAGGGAAAATATTTCCTGCGACAGAAAACAATGGGTCAAACCAAGAGGATAGGGATTCAAGTTTAAAATCTCTACAAGCTGGAGGTAGATGGCTGCACTGCAATGATGGGAAAAGTAGAAGTGGTGAGCCAGGATGAGGGAAAATTATGGCATAGGAGATTGGGCCATCTTCACCATGGAGCCTTGAATATTTTGCAGCAGATTTCTACTGGAATTCCCAAGGGTACTATTGCGTAGTCAGATCAGCGCAACGGATGTACTATGGGTAAGTTTGTGAAGACCACCTTTCATGAGAAGGAGAACCGTGCTTCGGTGATCTTGGAGAGAATTCACACAGACGTGTGTGGACCTTTCTCGATTTCTTCAACAACAAAACTCATGTATTTTGTTATATTTATTGATTAATATTCTCGTAGATGCTGGATCTTCTTCATGCATAAGAAGAGTGAAACATTCTCAAAGTTCTGTGAGTTTAAAGCATTAGTGGAGAAGGATTCAAGGAACCAAGTGAAGGCTCTGTAGAGCGATAATGGTGGTGAATATATCTTGAACGAATTCAAATACTTCTGTAGCAAAGAAGGAATTCGAGGAGAACTGATAGCACCTCATAAAAAGTAGCAGAATGGGGTCGCAGAGAGGGAGAATAGAATGATCGTGGGTGCTGCACGAGCTATGCTGCATGACCAGGGCTTACCGATGCACTTGTGGGCAGAAGCATGCAACACTGTAGTTTGTGTGAAAAACCGTTTTCCTCATAGATTACTTGACATGAGTACACCTGAAGAAGCTTTTACTGGTAAGAAGCTTGAAATTTCTCATTTGAAGATTTTTGGCTCATCTGATGTGACAAAGAACACCAGGAAGAAGCTGGATCGAACTGCAAAAGTTGGGATATTTGTGGGGTACACAAAAACACCCCATAATTATCGTGTGTATTTTCCAAATAGTCGGATGACTGTGGTGTGACGAGATATAAAATTCAATGAGGAGAAATCCATGAATTTTTCGCTTGAGAGGGTGTAATATTCCTAAATTAGTATGCAGCTAATAGGAATATAATTTTTTGTTTTTAACACCTAGTAGATGAATAAATGGGTAAGGAGGCCCATACATATCTTAAAAAGGAATAAAATCCCTCATGATGTGAACAGGGATCATAATAATAGCTGGATCTTTCACCCTCATGTGTGAACAGGGGAAAATACATGTGGACAAGGTCAAGCTTGACCAAGTCAACAACGCTGGTATGGATGGAGGAGATCATCAATAGAGACAACACAATGATAGTGGGAGGAATATTCCACGATGGTGGAAGCCCTAATGAGTGGGACCCAAGGTAAGAAGGCTCACACTTTTTTATAAGGAGGGCAAGGCAACCATTGTGAGGCAGGTTATTGATTATTGAGATTATGGTCTGCATGACTATTTTGCATTCTTCAGCTATTTAGTTGAAATTTATGTGTTGTCTAGCACCGAGTGTTCCCGAGCAGGAATCCCATCTCCTTTCTTGAGAGGCATATTGGGGGAGCTTTCCGCTTCATTTCTCCACACTCAGGCTTTATGCCAAGCTACCTCCTTCAACTAAAACGCAATTTCTATTTAGAGTTGGGTTGTGTTGCAGTGGAGGGTTGAGAAACCCACTTTTGGAGCTAGTTTTTTAGAAGAGGAAGAATTCTTCTCTTTGGGAGATCAGTGAGGAAGATTATAGAGTATATTTCACATCTTAGCACTTGGCCAACATATTCCCCATCTTCTACAGTGAAATATCCCTCTTGGACTGTGTTATTTTAGTGAGCATGTGCAGTGATGGGTTGCAGTGTTTGATAGGAGCGTGAGATATTCAGTGATTGGATCAGCCTTTCACCTGAAGGATCTATTGGATTGTATATATTTATCATATGTATCATCTTCAGCCATCTACTTCTATTTATTGAGTTGCAGCTGCTACTCAGTCCTAGGGCTGCATTCCGACATTTTTCACTTTTGCATATTTCAGGAAATCCTTCCCGGGTTGTCTTGAAATTGCGTTTGGGAGTTTAGATCTTCACTCCCAACATTGTTTGAGCTATAGATCAGCAGATCCACCTTGTTATATCTTGTTGTAGCAGTTTATTCCCAAAAACTACGCTGTCATGGCTCATGGCACTTGTATAGCAACATTTCCCATGTATTAGCATATTTTCCTATTGGATGTTTGTTTCCCATTTCTTGAGTGACTTGATCTTCAAGATATTGTGTTAAATTTTTGCTGATATGTTTAATAAAATAGCTGTACATTTTTCTCATGTAATGGTGTATTTATTTATTCACCACACTTTCCATTATTGTGTTCATATATTGCTGCTTCCCCATTTGGGAATATTATAGCGGTATCAGAGCATAATCTTGGCTCAGCCCGTGGATCTCAACCATTATGCTATTAGAAGAATAATAAGAAGAAGAGAAAGATCAAAATGATGGAGAGAATAATTTTTATCTCATCTCTTTTCAGATCTAGGAAGGGCCTCACCAAGGATGTCAAGCAAAGAAGAGTGGAAAGAAGCAATGGAAAAGGATACAAAATCCATGGAGATGAAGGACACTTGGATCATGAGATTCTAAGTGAATACCTTGCTGAATATAAATCTCAACCTGTAGCTTACAAGGAGATTCTAACTCTCCCACAGTTCATCCAGCTTGAGGAAGAAAGGAGACCTTATAGTAGTAGGTGAATCGAGGGCAATAGATTTCTATTGTCTTCTTTTGATGGGTCATCCACATGTACAACAAGGGCTTGGGAAAGAAATCTAGATGCACTCTTCCTACTACATCCAGTGGTAGAAAGAGATGCTGTAGATATTGCAGTGTTTCACCTTGAGGGTGAAGCAAACACTTGGTTATTTAGCCATTTGAGTCATGAAAGAGTGACTACTTTTGCAGAATTTACTCAAAGAGTGATTAAAAAATTTGGCAAGGAGAAATCAGAGGAGGAGAAGTCCTCACCACCACTTGAGGAGATTTGTACCAACACTGATGCAACTATGGAGGAGCAGACAACAACACCAGCAGTTGGGAGAACCATAACATTAGAGGAAGGAAATCTTGCAGCCATACAAAATGATCCCAAGCTTCACCAAGGTATGCCTAAGTTTCCTTTTCCTATTATTTTAGTAGATCTTATGGAGGATTGTATGCCATTGCATGACCTAGGTTCAAGATACACTGATGATTTAGAGCAACACACTATCAATGCGGTGAGGAGCCTTGATAGAATCAAGGAAGAGAAAAACATTCATCTGGGTCACTCATTGTCGAGCTGCACACAACTCTTGGGGTTGGAGTGTAGATTTTGGGAGGATGGGATGAGTATTGTTCTAGGCAATGCAATGCAGAACTATGTGTTCAACAGTGGACATGATCTTGAAATAGAAAGTGCATCATCATGGAGATCAGCAACGCTGTCCTTGAGAAGCAGTGATGAGTTGGGGGCCCAACCATTAGTGGGGCATTCCAATGACCATTCCACATGTGTAGCAAAGGATAGATAGACGGTTGATGGGATACATCTTGTCTCCCATTACTATGATGGTATTCTTCTTTGGTAGGATTCCAATGTTGGGCATGATGATAGACACTCACCATTGGTTGGATGGGTGATGTTGATGAGCAAGAGGCTGGAAATTCCCTTGCAAATCTATGACACAGGGCAGCAGGAGGAAAGGATGCACTGGCTACTCTTAAAAGAGTTTGGCCATCATGTGACATATCCTTTGTCAAAAGGTATGTTATGGGTGGAGGCATTGCATGGCACCCATATATTATGGCAGTAGAATATTTGGTTGTATGGGGCATTCTACAAGTCAACCATCATGATATTAATCTATGATTTGTATGAGGGAGAGATGAGGGAGAGACAAGAGATGTTGTTACCTTGGTTATTATTGAGGAAGTATGGGTTGATCCTCTCCCATGCTTGGCATGATGTTGCAGGAGTAGGTGATGTCACAATCATGGTGCAAAGGGGCTACTCCTTAGCCTTGGAAGATCAGGAGCTACTTACACTTTGGAAGGAATCTCCCATATACAACGACATTATGGTAGATGACTTTGACATGGGACATGTAAAAGAATGGAGCTATGAGATGGTAGGAGCCTTATTACAAAGGCCAACAACGCTGTCACTTGGGAGCTTGGGATTATTGATGGAGTGTTCCCAGGATCACTTCACACATGATGCACTTGATGGACAAGGAGGATATGAGAGTGATGGAGTGGTGGATGGAGACATATATTACCATGATATGATCTTCTTGACTTAGATTTCCAAGCATAAGAAGAAATATCTTCATGCAGCACATGGTTCATTCCTCTTCATGGGAGTATGGCATACAACTATGGAGGGTTTATTCATGGATCTTATTATCATCTTACTCTCCATACATGGTAAGAATTATTTTTTTTCATTTATCGATTATCTAAAAAAGTATTTGCATGCTCTTACCATTTCTATACAGTGCATTGCTCCACAAGAGGGCAAGCCTCTCATTGGGCTTCATGGTCAACTTTGCGTCAAATTCTATGATGGAGAAATCCATCTCTTATGTGACCTTTGGCAAGTGTTTTATAATTTTCTGTATGCTCAGTTGATACAAAAAGCCATTTAATATTCACTAGTAGATGTTATAACATACACAACTAGCAGTTTGTTAAGAAACAACTTTCCATGTTATTTTCTGACACAACAGTTAGAAAAACTGCGCTGTGACCACTTGGGAAAATGTTGGTACCTTCCAACACTACATGAAACCTTCAGTATTTCAGTCATTTGGATGCCATATGGTGATGATTTCTTGTTCATCATATATGGGATGGTTTGGGCTAGCATGATTCATGACATTGGAGAGGAGATCTTTGGAGATCCAATCTTCTTCTTGCCACTTGAAGGCAACATTATTGCAGCCCAAGATCATCAGCTAATCTACACTTATGATAAGTGAAGAGAGGGAAATCATGGGGTATGCTATTTTGTCTACCATGTTCAGTTATTCAGCCCACCTACATTGCAAGAGCCAAAGGTGGAGGAGCATTTTCATGAGTTAACATTTTGGAGGGTGGCTCATTTTGTATGGATGATAGCTTGGGGATGGGAGATTCACATAGGGATGATAAATCCAAATATATATCAGATCGCATGCCTCAATAAGGCCTTTAGACAGCCCATTGTTTCCTCCTTGGGTATTTTACTTCTTCATGATGATAGTTATTTGGGATGGTCACCAAAATCTAGCTTGCATACTTGGGAGGGGAAATATGGAGATTTATTGATGAGACATCATATTATTCCTTGGAGGATTTTATTTTATGAGGATGATACAAGAGGAGGAGAGGAGGCTCTTCAGTTCTATCCTTGCATTTGCTTGAGGACAAGCAACATTTGGGAGGGGAGGACTGTAATATTCCTAAATTAGCATGCAGCTAATTGGAGTATAAATTTTTGTTTTTAACACCTAGTAGATGAATAAATGGGTAAGGAGGCCCATACATATCTTAAATAGGAATAAAATCCCTCATGATGTGAAAATGGATCATAATAATAGCTGGATCTTGCACCCTCATGTGTGAACAAGGGCAAATACATGTGGACAAGGTCAAGTTTGACCAAGTTAACAACGCTGGTATGGATGGAGGAGATCATTAATAGAGACAGCGCAATGATAGTGGGAGGAAGATTCCATGATGGTGGAAGCCCTAATGAGTGGGACCCAAGGTAGGAAGGCTCACACTTGTTTATAAGGAGGGAAAGGCAGCCATAGTGAGGCAGGTTGTTGATTATTGAGATTATGGTCTGCATGACTATTTTGCATTCTTCAGCTGTTTAGTTGAGATTGCTATGTTGTTTAGCACTGATTGTTCCCGAGCGGGAATCCCATATCCTTTCTTGAGAGGCCTCTTGGGGGAGATTTTCACTTCATTTCTACACACTCAAGCTTTAGGCCAAGCTACCTCCTTCAACTACATCGTAGTTTCTGTTTAGAGCTGGGTTGCGTTGCAGGGTGTTGTAGTGGAGGGTTGAGAAACCCACTTTCAGAGCTAGTTTTTCAGATGAGGAAGCATTTTTCTCTTTGGGAGATCAGTGAGGAATATTTTGGAGTAGATTTCACATCTTGGCCCTTGGCCAACATATTCCCCATCTTCTACAGTGTAGTATCCCTCTTGGACTGTGTTATTTCAGTGAGCATCTGCAGTGAGAGGTTGGAGTGTTTGATTGGAGGGTGAGATCTTTAGTGATTGGATCAGCCTTTCACCTGAAGGATCTATTAGAGGGGATCTATTTATCATATATATCATCTTCAGCCATCTCCATATAGTTATTGAGTTGCAGCTGCTATTCAATCCTAGTGCTGCATTCCGACATTTTTCACTTTTGCATATTTCAGGAAATCCTTCCCAGGGTGTCTTGAAATTGTTGAGATTCAACAAGATGATGAGCTTAGTGAAAATCAGTCACCTTCACTAAGTCAGCCCGCAGGCTATTTTTAGGTGTATGTCTATTTTTAGACATGGTGATCATATTTCAAAAGTTGCAAGATTCTATTTGTGGATGGTTGGTCAAGTTGGAAAAACAGATGTAATTATATTTTTAGAATATTGGGCGAAGTCTATTTATAGATCGTCAATCTAAAAATAGAAGTGTCGATTATTATTAGCTCTTAATAATAATTTGACAATAAACATCAACTTATTCTCTTCGAGCACTTAATTTTAGTGTACAAATTTGGCAAATCAGTGGGCTAAAGGAATTACGCAATTCCTAGGGTTTACTAGTGGTTCATGCATGGAGGACTCAGTTAGAACTGAAGTGGCAAAGTTATGATAGAGTTGGAAGAGTAGTTCATGGAGTTGTTATTCAGTTTAACTCAGTTGAGCTAGTTGTATCTAGTCTAACTAAATTATACACTAGTGAGAGTGGAGTGAATTAATTAGTTAATTAATTCACAAATAATAACTCATTAATCAACTGAACAAATACAACAGTTAACTACAGTGCATGTCAGTTCCAATGAAGACCCAGTGGAGAGATAGGTGAAAGGGAAATATGGACTATCCGTTGTGACTATAGTGATGCATTGATTGCACCACACACACATTGGATTTTCCATTGAGGATTGTGCAATCAAAGGAAGGTAGATTTGAATTCATTCAGGGGTCTTCTTCAGCAAGGATTGCGCAGTGGAGGCAAGCTATCAGGTGGCAAGAAATCAGTGCATGGATTTTCAGATTTCTTCTAATTAGTGTGTGACGATTGATTGTACTAAGAGCTTGATGTACTAAGCTTTGTATGAGATTTTTACATGATCTCCATGATACATAATATATGATAGTTGGGGTTTTCAGATTCAGGCTTTCCTGTTAAACAACTGTGTTATGTGTGATTTTTTTTATTGCTTCATGTGTTTGCAATTGAGTTTTTAAATTTCCGCAAAATTAATAGTGGAAGGATTATATATTTAGCAAGAAGATAAAATTTGTTAGATCAAGAGAATCTAGATATATACATGCATCTTGTATATAATTTCTACATGGTATCAAAGCAGTGTTAAATCTTGAATATTGGAATTGTGAAGAATTGTTGAGTTTGTGCTGGTGGACAATTCGAATTTGCTGCAGAAATTTCTTGGTGCGACAGTTGAGTATACATTGAAATTTCTTTCAATGCGTTGCGATTGGAGTATGTCCTTGAGGGCAGCTCGAATTACATAGCTTGTAAGGATAGGATGGAGGCGATTCTAGAAGATAATGGACTGAAGTAGTTCATCGATAGTGATGTTCCTAAGCCTGGTTCTAGCGATGCTGCATTACTTGATGCATGGAAAAAGGAGGTAGCGAAGACAAGAAGAATTCTGTTGGAAGGTGTGAAGGACCATATTGTGTCAAGAATTCATGGGAAAACCACTCCATTTGAAATGTGGAAGGCTTTGACAGATTTTTTCCAAAGCAGCATCGACCAGAGGAAGTTGGCGTTGAAAGATAAGCTTAGAAAAATAAAAATGGAGAAGGGCGACATTATTCCAAAATATCTCACGAAGTTTTTCCACTATAGGGATGAACTGGGAAGTGTGGGGATTACTGTTGATGATGAATACTTGGTAAGATTTTCTCTCCTTGGGATTCTGAAGAGTTGGCATAGCTACGAGGACTCTGTCAATGGATAGGAGAAACTGTCGGGATGGGAGTGACTTTGGTCGGATCTTGTGCAGGAGGAGAAAAGGTGAAGTATCAGGCATGGCCCTTCATCGAATAATGAAGATGAAGAGAATTGCGCTTTGGATGCCAAAGAAAGGAAAGGGAAGTGGAAGAAATTCCCTTAAAAATCTGAGTCTAAAGGCAAGAAGCAGGATTTGTCTAAGGTGAAGTGTTTTCATTGTCATGAACATGGGCATTTCGCCACTAACTACCCACAGAATAAGAAGAACAAGAAGGTTGTTGGAGTTGAAGTGGGTGAGGCCTTAGCCTCAAAATTTGAACTTGATTTCTCTTTGATATCATGCTTGGTTTCAAGCTCAATGGGATCGGTGTGGTATCTTGATAGTGGTGTGTATTTGCATATGACGGGAGACAAGGAGTTGTTTAGTGACTTGGAGGAGAAGGACCTTCAAATGCATATAGATATGGGCGATGATGGTCGATACAGTGCGACTAAAATTGGGACAATTACCTTTGAGAGGGAGTCAGGTAATCCATTTCTATTGAAATATTTTATGCATGTTCCAGGTCTGAAGAACAACTTGGTCTCGGTCGCAATGTTAGAAGACAAAGGTTATGACATTGTTTTTAGCGATGGAAAAGCTTTCCTGTGACATAAAAAAAGGGGTCAAACCAAGATGATAGGGATTTGAGTTAAGAATCTCTACAAGCTGGAGGTAGATGGTTGCGCTGCAATTATGGGCAAAGAAGAAGAAGTGGTGAGCCGGGATGAGGGCGAATTATGGCACAGGATATTGGGCCATCTTCACCATGGCGCCTTGAATATTTTGTAGCAGATTTCTATTGGAATTCTCAAGGGTACTCTTGCATAGTCATATCAGTGCAAGGGATTTACTATGGGTAAGTTTTGTGAAGACCACCTTTCATGAGAAGGAGAACCGTGCTTCGGTGATCCTGGAGAGAATTCACACAGACGTGTGTGGACCTTTCTCGGTTTCTTCAATATAAAAACATAGGTATTATGTTATATTTTTCGATGACTATTCTCGTAGATGCTAGATCTTCTTCATGAAAAATAAGAGCGAAACATTCTCAAAGTTCTGTGAGTTTAAAGAATTGGTGGAGAAGGAGTCGAGGAAGCAAGTGAAAGCTCTACGGAGTAATAATGGTGGCAAATATATCTCGGGAAAATTCAAAGAATTCTGTAGCAAAGAAGGAATTCGAAGAGAACTCATAGCGCCTCATAACCCACAACAGAATGGGGTCACGGAGAGGAAGAATAGAACAATCATGGGTGCTGCACAAGCTATGCTGCATAACCAGGGCCTACCGATGCACTTGTGGGTGGAAGCATGCAACACTGCGGTTTATGTGAAAAAACGTTGTCCTCATAGAGTACTTGGCATGAGTACACCTAAAGAAGCTTTTGCTGGTAAGAAGCCTGATATTTATCATTTGAAGATTTTTGGCTCATCTGTTTACATTCATGTGACAAAGGATGTCGAGAAGAAGCTGGAGCTGACTGCAGAATTTGCGATATTTGTTGGGTACACAGAAACACCCCATAATTATCGAGTGTATTTTCTAGACAGTCGGATGACTATGGTGCGACGGGATATAAAATTCAATGAGGTGAAAGCCATGAAGTTGTCGCTTGAGAGGGAGCTACACTTGCATGTAGAGGAGGAACTTCTTGTTCCCAAAGATGAGCCTCTAGATGTGGATTAGCCACAGGAGGAGATTCATGGAGTGGAGGAGTCCACTCATGCAGAACCAAACATCAGACAAGGCAGAAAGCGTACCATAGAAGTTGAGAGACTGAAGCTTGATGCGGCACAGAATGTAGGAGTCTCTACATCACAGCGCAGACAGAGACAACCACCTGACCGATTTACTGGATACATGGCTCTCATGAGAAAGTGTATCGTGACAGAGCCATCTTCTTTTGAAGAAGCAGTGCAGGAGCCCACATGGGTAGATGTCATGGTGGAGGAGTATGACTCCATTGTCATAAACAGTGCTTGGGAGATTGTTCCAAGGCCGGCGGGTAAATTAGTTGTAGGATCAAGATGGATCTACAAGGTAAAGCAAGCCGTTGATGGGAGCGTTGAGAAGTATAAGGCAAGATTTGTTGCTCGGGGCTTCTCACAAATTGAGGGGATTGATTATGAAGAAACATTTGCACCTATCACACGGTATTCTTCCATAAGGACCATCCTTGCTCTCTGAGCACAGATGGGTTGGCACATTCATCAGATGGATGTGAATACTACGTTCCTTAATGGGATCATTGAGGAAGAAGTGTACATTAAGCAGCCTGAAGGATTTGAGATCTTCAGTAGTGAGTCGCATGTGTGCAGACTCAAAAGAGCGATGTATGGGCTGAAACAAGCACCTCATGCTTGGTACACTCAGATCGACACCTATTTCACCGGACTTGGTTTCACCAAGAGTGAGGCACATGCAAACCTGTACCAAATTGTGGTGGAGTGTAAGCTTTTAATCATTGTTCTTTATGTTGATGATTTAATACTAACGGGTGATAAGCAATTGATACACTCATGCAAGGCAGATCTTTCAAAGGAGTTTGAGATGAAGGATTTGGGCCTCCTTCATTATTTCCTTGGATTGGAAATATGGCAGTGAGAATGTGAACTGTTTGTGTCTCAAGGCAAGTATGCTCGGGAGATACTTGAGAAGTTTCACATGCAAGGTTGCAAGCCTATCGACACTCCTCTTCCAGGGAATTGGAGGAAAGAGGATGCTACATTGGTAGAGGTAGTGGATGCCACTGTTTATCAACAATTGGTGGGTTCGCTCATGTATTTAGTTAATACAAGACCGAACATATGCTATGCGGTAAAAAAACTTTCACAAGAAATGGTTAAGCCTACCAAGCTCTTTTGGAAGGCAGGCAAGCATGTACTGAGGTATCTCAGGGGCACATCTGAGTATGGATTATGGTACAGATAGAAAAATGAGGTGAAGTTTCATGGCTTCACGGATGTAGATTGAGTAGGTAGCCCAATAGACAGAAAGAGCACATCAGGAGGGGTTTTCAATATCAGATCTACAACAATTTCTTGGTACAGCAGGAAACAAAGATTCGTGGCACTTAGTTCAGCGGAAGCAAAATACATGGCAGCAAGTCAAGCTTTATTTGAGGCTATCCTAATGAGGAAGATCCTGGTTGGTTTGTTCGGTTCACATTTAGATCCTACAGTGATACATTGTGATAATAAGAGTTGCATTAAAATCTCGATTAATCCTGTGTTTCATGATAAATCTAAACATATTGATATCTGATATCATCATATCAAAGATTGTGTGCAGCAGAAGATCATGTTGCTTCAGTACATTCCTACAGAAGATCAGGAATGCAGATATTCTGATGAAGGCACTCACCAGGAGCAAATTCGAATACCATAGAGGCAGGATCGGGGTAAAGGATAATCCCTATCTTGTTGAGAGGGAGTGCTGAGATTCAACAAGATGATGAGCTTAGTGAAAATTAGTCACCTTCACTAAGTGGGCTTGCAGGCTATTTTTAGGTGTGTTGATCAACATTTAGCATAATCCATCGATTTATTAAATGTTGATAAGTCATGCATCGAACATTATATCAAAAGGGTGAAATATTTGAAGAATTGGTCGAAGTGAAACACGGTAAGAAAAGTCACGTGCCTAAAAGCTAGAGGCGGAAGTAATACGAAAAGGATGAGCTATAAAGTAAAAAGGATAATGGAAATACAAAAAGTGAAAATATGTGGTACGAAGAGTGCATAACAAAGATATTAAAAGAATTGCCGCTTTACGAATATGCACACGAGGGAATAATGCAAGTGGGAATGTCCGCGGGGTCAAGCAGCAAGAGAGGGAAGAGACCCATACCCCCGCGGAGTTGCAATAACGTGACATGGTGGGGACCCAAGGCCAGAATGAAGTGGCAAGAGCAAAGCGCGGAGTTAGAGTGGCGTGGCAGAATGCAATGTGGGCCCTTACGACTGGTAGGTTATGTATTTAATTCGCTTTGCGAATGATATGTTTCAGGAATCATATGGTGTATGTGGCAAAGAGGTAAGGTAAGTTTCTAGATGAGCTGGTACTGAGGCCCGTACCAGTATTAAACCCGGCACGCGGTGTTCACCCGTCCCCAACTAACGCCTAATCCCTACATGCCGCGTGCCCCACTGTCAGTGTCCTTACGACACTTACCCTGCCCATTTCACCTCTACACCTTTTCGCCTTAGAATTACCAGTCTTAGACAGCAGTTTTCCGTATTTTACTGCAGTAAAATTCATAGGTCTTCCAGTTACGGTATATACCAAGCGGGAACAAGTACCAGGTCTACCCAATCATCACCAAACTACCCCCTGCGTCGCTTTCCGAAGCAATTTTACCTACTGTAAAGGTAATTCGTCCCTTACATTCCCTCTGTTTCCCTTTCGTTTTTCTTTTCAAATTTCATATGTCAGTCATGGGAAGGGGCACACCCCAGAAAAGTGAGCCAGAGACTCCCCAGGTCCGAGAAACCAGAAACCCTCCCGGGTTCGAGCCTTTCATCGACCAGCAAGCTAGAATTTGCGATCACCAATACCCTTTCCCCATTAGCAGTATAAGACCTGAGATTTTTTCACGACATGTCCAGAATAGGGATCGATATCGGGTGGTTGTATCAGGCTTTTACCATCATATTACCCCCCCAGTCTTCCCGGTGGTCGAGTTTATCTACTGGCTTAGAGATGCCTATGATGAAAACCGAGGCACGTTTACCTCAGCTCGGGGAAATAGGATTTTCTCCCTTTTTCCCGATATCATCAAGCAAGCCCTCCGTTTTCCCACCAGCTCCACCTACACTGCTTTCAGCGAAACAGATTTAACCTCCCAGTTTACCAAATTGCCATGGGAGCATCAAAAAAGCTTCATTGCTTCTATCACCAGCAGCCAAACTACTTCCCTTCCCGGTACGGAACTCCTCCCATTAAACCTGTTTAAGGAAGAAGTGTAACCCATCCTCGCTCTCATTGCGGGTCTTTTAGGTGTAGGTGGGTTGGGGGGAACTTCCAAAGTATGTGTTTTCTTTCTGTGGTTAATGTCTCAGAAGGGGGTCGTCCTGGATATCCCGGGTTACTTATCTGCCAACCTTCATACCCAGTTCCAAGAGCTTTCAGAAACCAGTAACTTTCGTTTTTGTTCAATAGTGTTCTATCTTTTCTTGTATCAGCATGCTGATAAGTTCGAGGGTTTGGGCTTGGATAGGGTATACGAGGTCAATTCTCAGCCCTGACCTGTTTTTGACTGGAACTTTGCAGTGCGCCAATTTCCAAAAGGGGTGGGTTATTCAAGTTTCCTAAATGATTTCATGTCCATTTCTTACACCATCATTCATGATTCGCCATCACCTAGGGTTTTTCCTGAAATGAAGAACTGGCTGCAAGCTGGTAAAACCCAGAGCACCGGGGATTGGTATCTCTCTGATAATTATACTGAAATTCGGGTCTATGGAGCCGAGGTCGCCCCTTACCTGATACCCGTGTTTCCCGCTCGACGAGTTTATGCTCTGGAGTATATTCGGCAAGCCCTCAAGGCTGACCAGCTCCACTTTGTCCCCGCTAAGAAGGGTTACATACTGAGGCTTCCTACCACTATCGGCCCGTTCGTCGTGAATTCAAGACACGCCCTTCCCATTGTCGAGAAGTTGTTGCAGGGCATGGACCTAAGACAGGGGAATGCTTGGGCCTATGATCCTCGGGAGATTATTTCAAACAGAAGAAAGAGGAACAGGTCTGCCCCTTATGTACATGAACCAAGACCGTTTATAGAGTGGAAGGCTAACATGGAAATTTGGCCTTTGATTTCACAGATGGAGACATATTCATCTGCCACAAGGGAAGAGGAAGACATCATTAAAGGCCAAGAAGAGGAAGTGGGTCCTTCAGGAGCAGGTTCTCCCGCTCGTAAAAAACAGAAAACAGTCTCAAGTGAGGCCGAAGTTATAGGGGAAGAACAACTGCTTGAACCGTTCACACCATATACGCAACTTGATAGCAGCAAGGCCGGAATCAAAGTGTTGAGAGACAACACCACCTCCTCTGACTTCACGGAGGTCTCACAGGCCATTGGAGACTATACTTCACCAGTGGCAGCCGAAAGGATCAAGAAAAATAGGATAATCAGAGATAAATACAAAGCCGAGCTGGAAGGGTATGTAGAGAAATATCACACCAGGATTTCAGCCACCATGAATGTGGATACTGAACACTTGGTATTGTCTATGGCTGAAGTCCTCTTGGACCCTGATATGGGTGCCACTAGGTACTGGGTGCTCGAGCATGCAATTGACATGACCAAGGTGCCAGCAACTGATATGTGTAACCTGTTTCAGGTCGTAGGCGATATGCTGAAGGATGAGGTAATGCGGGTTACCATTGCACTGAGAAAACTCGAGAAAAAACATGAACAGGTGAGGACTACCCTGAAGAATGAACAGGAAAGTACCCGCGCCCTGGCAAATCAAATACGTGGCCTCCGAGATCAAATCAAAGGGAAAGAGACCAGGGAAGAAAACCGGCAGGGCTTTTTAATAGACCAATTATAGAAGGAAGTTGCCTCATTGAAAAGAAAAGCCCGCATACCGGCTTCCCATCATGTGCAGACAGCCGAATTGGTGCAAGTAGAGAAAGAAAAAACGGAATTGGCCGGCACATTGTCAAAAGAAAGAGAAGAGAAGGAGAAATTGGCAGAAACAATCGCTACCCTTCAGAGTAGGTTGTCAGAGCTACAAAACACTTGGGACACGCACAACTGCGCGCCTGCTACAACACCACCTGAGACGAGTTCACTTTCAGAGAAGCTAAACACAGAAAAAGCTACAAATGATATACTGGAGAAACAGGCTTCCACCGCAAGGCAAAGGATCACGGATTTGGAAAAATCTCTGTCAGAGAATACTAGAAAAATAGAAACATTGCAGAAAGAGATTGAACAAGAAAGGAAAACAAAGGTCGACCAGCAGAAGACCATAAACGATCTCAACGCATGCCTAAAAGGTAACCTCACTCTCAGGGATGGTAGAAGTATTATTTGGTCCAAGATCATTTCAGCCGTAACAGAGCAATGGGAGTTTCTGAAAGTCATTGAGGAGATGAAATCTTCAGTACTCTATCTCAGGAGGAGATTTCAGGAAGGGGATCTCGATTTAGTCAATAGAGCTCAGTGCGCCTGGGAATATGTGTTGTTATTGAAAGAGCTGAGAGAAAATGAAGTAGAGTAGCGTGGCATATTCAGCCGGCATAAGGAAGCCTGCGAATGCCAGAAAATCATTGATAAGGGATCAGCTCGCGTCGTGGCTTCGAAGGCCTTACAGCAGTTGGTATACAATGTGGACCGGTTTGATGCGGTTTGGGCCGAGATTACGACATCAGGGCTCCCAACGTGCTGGGACTCCACCACCCCTTCCATGCTGTGATCATTACCGGAATATGAAACATGCCTAAAGCAAGAAAGGGACCGAATAGATGTCCTGTCAGATAAAACCACCTGGCTAAAGGCCGAAACCATTGTTGCATCACTCCACCCAGAGTTTTCCCTCCTTCACTTGTTAAAACATAAAATTCCTACCGAGGCAAATCTAAGTGATCTCGCTAAGGCCTTCATCAGGGTAGAAGGATTTGCAGCGATGCCTGAGCCTGTCGTGGACAGTCAGCAGAGGTGCATCCAGTTTGTCAGCCAAATTTCCAGTTCATCCGCAAACGTGCCGCCACCAGTATCAGCAACAGCCTCGACCCCTTCTCACAAATGATGCATTGTTATTTCATGATTCGGCCCTCGCGGCCTTTTTACTTTTTACCATTAGTTAGTCTTTTTCAAGTTTCAGGTGGAATTTATATTTCACCACAGCAATTTACTTTTACTTAGACTGTTATACAATTTTGGTTTTAAAATGGCCAAGTGCCTAACAACAAAGGATGAGAGGTTTTTTATTCCTCATCATGATTTTTGTTACATTGACAAGGACTTCTAACAAATCCCTAGCATGCGAAGAAGATATTTTCCCAAAATATCTTCTTGCCCATGTAGAGAATTTCCTATATAAACAAGAGTAGAAGAGAACACAGGGTTCCAGATTTTATCAGAAAATTATGCTGTAAGAGGATTTTGTACGCATGTTTGTTTAACTCTTGCATGAAGGTTCAGAGTTCGTTGGGTTTCAATGAAGAGAAGTTTTATCTGTAAGGAAGATTCCAGTCTTTGATATTTAATAGAACGTAACTTCTCCTTTATGTGTTGATCAATTGTTCGTCTTATTTCATCCGTTTCTCTTGTATCATGTTTTGGAATGCGAGCAGCTCATTGATTTTAATGTGAACTTATCCTAGTTGATACTTATGTTGGAATCAGTCTAGCGCTTTAAATATAGCTCATGCATGATATATTGTTCCATTCTCACTGCATCCATACTTCTGCTATATTGGCTTCAATGTGATGTTATTTTCGAATACGCTATTATTATGAATGGATTCTTAAATAAATAAGCCCATTACATGGTGGTATGTGTGTCCGGATATTTTCCATGTGACAGCTGGTATTTTCTCATTTCTTCTTACACAGTGAACATCTTCAGATTACTTATCTCTGTGAAGTATTGTTGAATTGGCCCTCTTTACCGTGAACTATCTTTAAATTGTCTAATGCCTTTGCGTAAGAGTTTTACACCTTGTTTCTGCGATATACCTTTTCATGCACCCAACTTCTGAAAGTCTTGGTCCCATTCAAGATTAAACTTCCTGAAAGAAACAGCATGAGAGCTCGGTCCTGCTAGTCATTCCTGCTATATTATATTCCTTTTTCTCTCTGATTTTTTAAGATGTCCTAGGCACTGGTATTTCACAACTCAAGGCTGTCTCTAGGATTGACAACAAGGTGTAAGTATATTTTTATACTATGTCTATTTTTAGACATGGTGATCATATTTCAAAAGTTGTAGGATGCTATTTGTGGATGGTTTGTCAAGTTGGAAAAATAGGTGAAATTCTATTTTTATAATATGGGCGAAGTCTATTTATAGATTTTCGATCTAAAAATAGAAGTGTCGATTATTATTAGCTCTTAATAATAATCTGAGAATAAACATCAACTTATTCTCTTGGAGCACTTAATTTCAGTGTACAAATTTTGCAAATCAGTGGGCTGAAGGAATTACGCAATTCCTAGGGTTTAATAGTGGTTCATGCATGGAGGACTCAGTTAGAACTGAAGTGCAAAGTTATGACAGAGTTGGAAGAGTAGTTCATGGAGTTGTTATTCAGTTTAACTCAGTTAATGGAGTTAAACTCAGTTGAGCTAGTTGTTTATAGTATAACTGAATGATACACTAGTGAGAGTGGAGTGAATTAATTAGTAATTAATTCACAAATAATAACTCATTAATCAACTGAAAAAATACAGAAATTAACTACAGTGCATGTCAGTTCCAGTGGAGACCCAGTGGAGAGATAGGTAAAGGGAAATATGGACTATCCGTTGTGACTATAGTGATGCATTGATTGCACCACACACACATTGGAGTTTCCAATGAGGATTGCACAGTCAAGGCAAGGTAGATTCGAATTCATTCACGGGTCTTCTTCAGCAGGGATTGCGAATTGGAGGCAGGCTATCAGGTGGCAAGAAATCAGTGCATGGATTTGCATATTTCTTCTAATTAGTGTGTGACGATTGATTGTACTGAGATATTTATGTAATAAGCTTTGTATGAGATTGTTACATGATCTCTATGATACATAATATATGATAGTTTGGGTTTTCAGCTTCAGGCTTTCCCATTAGACAACTGTGTTATGTGTGATTGTTTTTATTGCTTCATGTGTTTGCAATTGAGTTTTTAAATTTCCACAAAAGATTAACATTGGAAGGATTCTGTATTTAGCAAGAAGATAAATATTGTTAGATCAGGAGAATCTAGATATATACATGCATCTTGTATATAATTTCTATATAAATTGTGTTTGGGGGTTTATATCTTCACTCCCAACATTGTTTGAGCTACAGATTAGCAAATCCACCTTGTTATATCTTGCTGTAGTAGTTTATGCCCAAAACCTGCATTTTCATGGCTCATGGCACTTGTATAGCAGAATATCCCATGTATTAGCATATTTTCCTATTGGATGCTTGTTTCCCATTGCTTGAGTGACTTGATCCTCAAGATCTTGTGCTTAAATGTTTGCTGATATATTTAATAAAATGGTTGTACATTTGTCTCATGTAATGGTGTATTGATTTATTCACTACTCTTTCCAATATTGTGTTTATATATTGTTGCTTCCCCATTTGGGAATATTACAGAGGGAGCTACACTTGCATGCAGGGGAGGAACTTCTTGTTCCCAAAGATAAGCCTCAAGATGTGAATCATCCACAGGAGGAGGTTCATGGAGTGGAGGAGTCCACTCACCCAGAGCAAAACATCAGAACAGCCAGAAAGTGTACCACAGAAGCTGAGAGGTTGAAGCTTGATGCGGCACAGAATGTAGGAGTCCCTACATCACAACGCAAATAGATACAGTCACCTGACCGATTCAATTGATACATGGCTCTCGTGAGAAAGTGTATCGTGACAGAGCCATCTTCCTTTATGGAAGCAGCACAGGAGCCCACATGGGTAGATGCCATGGTGGAGTATGACTCCATTGTCAGAAACAATGCTTGGGAGATTGTTCCAAGGCCGGTTGGTAAATCAGTGGTAGGTTCAAGATGGATCTACAAGGTAAAGAAAGTTGCTGATGGGAGCGTCGAGAAGTATAAGGCAAGATTTTTTTCCCGAGGCTTCTCACAATTGAGGGGATTGATTATGAAGAAACCTTTTCACCTTTCACATGGTATTCTTCCATAAGGATCATCCTTGCTCTCTTAGCGCAGTTGGGTTGGAACATTCATCAGATGGATGTGAAGACTGCATTACTTAATGGGATCATTGAGGAAGAAGTGTACATTGATCATCCTAAAGAATTTGAGATCTTTATCAATGAGTTGCATGTGTGCAGACTCAAAAGAGCGTTGTATGGGCTGAAGCAAGCACCCCGTGCATGGTATGCACGGATCGACAACTATTTCACTAGACTTGGCTTCACCAAGAGTGAGGCGGATGAAAACCTATACCAAATTATGGTGGAGGGTAAGCTTTTAGTCATTGTTATTTATGTTAATGATTTAATACTAATGTGTGATGAGCATTTGATACACTCATGCAAGGAGGATCTTGCAAAGGAGTTTTATATGAAGGATTTGGGACTCCTTCATTATTTTATTGGATTGGAAATATGGGAGCGAGAAGGTGAATTTTTTATGTCTCAAGGAAAGTATGCTCAGGAGATACTTGGTAAGTTTCACATGTAGGACTGCAAGCCCATGGATACTCTTCTTCCAGGAAATTGGATGAAATAGGATGCTACATCGGCATAGGTAGTGGATGTTACCGTCTATCGACAGTTGGTGGATTCGCTTATGTATTTAGTTAATACAAGACCGTACATATGATATGTGATGAACCATCTTAGTCAAGCGATGGTTAAGCCTACCAAGCTATTTTGGAAGGCAGGCAAGCATTTCCTGAGATATCGCAGGGGCACATCTGAGTATGGCTTATGGTGCATACAGATGGATGAGGTGAAGTTGCATGGCCTCACGGATGCAGATTGGGCAAGTAGCCCAAAAGACAGAAAGAGAACGCCAGGAGGGGTTTTTAGTATCATATCTATAGCAGTTTCTTGGTACAGTAAGAAACAAAGATCCGTGGCACTCAGTTTAGTGGAAGCAGAATACATGGCAGCTAGTCAAGCTGCATGTGAGGCTATCTGGATGAGGAAGATCCTGGTCGGTTTGTTCGATTATCATTTAGATCCTACAGTGATATATTCTGATAATCAAAGTTGCATTAAACTCTTTATTAATCCTGTATTTAATGATAGATCTAAACATATAGATATATGGTATCATCATATAAGAAATTGTGTGCAGTGGAAGATCATGTTGCTTCAGTACATTCCTATGGAAGATCGGGATGCAGATATTTTGATGAATGCGCTCACCATGAGAAAATTTGAATACCATAGAGGTAGGATCGGGGTGAAGGATAATCCCTATCTTATTGAGAGGGAGTGTTGAGATTCAACAAGATGATGAGCTTAGTGAAAATTAAGCACCTTCACTAAGTGGGGCCTGCAGGCTATTTTTAGATGTATGTCTATTTTTAGACATGGTGAGAATATTCTATAAGTAGCAGAAGGTTATTTGTAGATGGTTGATCAAGTATGAAAAATAGATGAGATTCTATTATTAGAAGATTGAGTGAAGTCTATTTATAGCTCGCTATTCTAAATATAGATGCATGTCGATTATTATTAGCCCTTAATAATAATCCGATAATAAATATCAACTTATTCTCTTGGAGAACTTTATTTCAGTGAACAGATTTGGAAAATCAGTGGGCTGAAGGAATTTCACAATTCCTAGGGTGGTTTGTGACTCATGCATGGAGGAATCAGTTATAACTGATAGTGGCAAGTTGTGACAGAGTTGGAAGAGTAGTTATGTGAGCTATTATTCAGTTTAACTTAGTTAAGTGAGTTAAACTCAGTTGAGCTAGTTGTATCTAGTTCTAACTAAAGATACACTAGTGAGAGTTTAGTGAATTAATTATTTAATTAATTCACAACTAGAGACTCACTTGTAACTAAACAAATATAGCAGTTAACTACTTGTATGTTAGTTCCAGTGGAGACCCAGTGGAGAGATAGGTGAAAGGGTGAGATGGACTATCTTTTGTGACTATAGTGATGCATTCAATGCATTTGACACACATTGGAGATGCCAATGATAATTGCGTATTCAAGGCAAGGCCAATTCAAATTCATCCAGGGGTCTTCTTCAGCAGGGATTGCGCAGTGGAAGCAGACTCTCAGGAGGCAAGAAATTGGTGCATAGATATGGAAATTTCTGTAAGATAGTGTGTAATGATTGTTGATTGTAATAAGAGCTTGATGTACTAAGATTTTTATGATATTGTTACATGTTCCATTGATATACATAATATATGATATTTGGAGTTTTTAGCTTTAAGCTTTCTCGTTAAACAATTGTGTTTATATGCAATTGATTTGCTTCATATGTGTTTGCAATTGGCGATTTAATTTCTGCAAATAATTAAGTGGAAGGATTCTGTAATTAACATAAGATTAATTTGTTAGATCATGGAAGTCCGATAATATACATGCATCTTGTATAATTTCTACAATTTACTTCAAGGACATGATATTCTTGACTGGGGGTTCTCATCTCAAGGAGAATATATTGTGTGCCTCCCATGACCCACCCTTTTCAGTGTTGGACATTGGGTTCAACGCTCCCCATGTGTTTCGTGACATGGACTAACCGCCTCTCCTGGATCATTACTCTGGCGATTGTAGAGGAGACTAATGCCTATGGGTTTTGGTCTAACGACAATCGTGATTCCAACAAGTGGTATCAAAGGGACAGGTCTCAAGTTCGAAACTCACCCGGCTCGTGTTGTGGGGGAGATTGTTGGACATTGGGTTCAACGCTCTGTTGAGTCCCAAATTTGCATATTTTCCATACACTTTTCCATACCTTTTTCACTCACCTAAACCTCCTGAATTGTCAATATCATGTGCAAAAGAGCATCTAACATGGTTTTTAATTATATTTTTGTGTTTGCTATTTGATCTAGATTTTGTTCATTCAGCTGAATCTTTTTCATAATTGTTTTTATTTCTAAATCTTTTTGAAACTCTATGCTCTGGTGTATAAGGAGGCAGCTGTCCCTGGTGACAAATTGAGATAGCCATTGGTTTGTGAGTTGTTATCTCATCTGATTCAACAAAGCAATCAAGAAGGCTGCAGTCCAAGAGCATTATAGTCTCATAGTTTCATGTCGGCCGGACTCTGTTTCGTGTCACATAAAGATCCATACGGCCATTTCTAAGCCTATGGAGGATAAATCGACATCTGTGCAGGGCTCTAGAGTCGAATTCAAGCATCCACCTCCCGTAGATTCACTTTCCAACACGACCATGCTCCTATATCCGTGGACGTAGTGGTCTACGTGCTCTCTACCAGCATGAACTTTAGGAGACAATTATAGTTTTTTGTTATATATAGTGCGTTTGCATACGCATATGAAGTTAGTTGATGTTAGTGAATGTAGTCTCTGTTATCTTTTAGTCTGCTCTGTAGTGATTACGCTGCACTTGTGCCGTAACATTACCATTCTGTAATGAACTGCTTTTTAATATGAGAAGACTCTGTTTTTCAACTTAATTCGTGTTTGAGGACCGTTGCCAAGGCTGTGTAGAGGGCCCCTGCTCAGCTAAGGTTTTGTGTATTAGTGTATAATTTTAATTTCATTCCATTATTATTATTAATCCATTCCTTATGTCCATATATTCCATTTGTTTCATTCTATTTATTTACTATGTTTCATTTCATTTAGTCTTTCATGTTTATGATTGTTAATCAGCCGGATCATTGTTCTTGTTTCGGGTTATAGATAGAGCGGCCGACATTTTTATAGCTTTGACTAATGACATGGATCTAACTTTATTGTTCTGTTATGATTTCTTTCATAGTTTTTGTTTAATTTCAGTATTGCTCTGTACATTTCAGTTTTGCTTATCTGCTTCAGTAGTTAAATTTAGATATACTAATCTGCTCATAGCATCTTCGGTTGCCTCCGAAAGCCACAGCTGGACTGATGGCGAGGGATTGCATTATGAAATGTGTAGTTTAGTATTAGTTCCTTTTCTGCAAATTTAGATATATTAAGCTGCTCATAGCATCTTCAATTGCCTCTGAAAGCCACAGCTGGATTGATGGTGAGGGATTGCATTATGAAATGTGTAGTTTAGTATTAGTTTCTTTTCTGCAAATTTAGATATATTCATTTGCTCATGTCATCTTGATTCCCTCTAAGCCCAGAGGTGGAGTGATGGTGAAAGATTGCATTATGTAAAATGTGTAGTTTTAATAATAGTTTCTTCCATAAATTTAGATATATTAAATCATGCATGACATCTTCGGTTGCCTCAGCCACAGTTGGGTGATGGTGAGGGATTGAATTATGAATGTGTGGTTTGATATTAGTTTACTTTCTACAAGTTAGATATCAGTTACTCAAGTTGTTTATGGTTACTTCCGAAAATCATAACTGGACTAATGATGAGGGATCAGAAGACAAGTTGATGTAATTTGATTTAGATTTACTTTATTGCAACTTTTGGATTTCTTTCAGCATAGTTTCTTTTGTGTTTAGACAGCGGCAAGAATAGTTTGGTTTCATGCTCACTAGTTCACTGTTTTGATTTATTAGACTAGCAGCACCTTTTCATTTCAGCAGCACATTTTCATTTCCTTTCAAGTTTTGTCATTGTAATTTTCAAATTCCTTTTTAAGTTTCAAGTTGGTAAATCATTATAGAGGATATCATTTCCTTGAACAAACATAACCATACTTGTTTTCATTTTTAGAATTTCCATTTCATCTTAGAAAACCAAAAACGAAAAAAAGTTAAGAAATAGGTTATCTTGCACATATAGTGCGCCGCACTTCATCAGCTTACGAATCCCGGATTGACAAATTAAATGCAGCAATTTAGGACACACTAAATTGACCAAACATTTTGGCGCCGTTGCCGGGGAAGTGTAACTAGGTAGCCAATTTCTTTAAAAAAAAAAAACAATAAAAAGAAGGGAAAATTTGATAACTTCTTGAAGTATGCTCTCCTCTTGCACCTAGTGTGATCTGGAGGATCAGAAAAGAGAGTTATTGATTCAATAATTTCTTAAGTATGCTCTCTTCTTGCACCTAGTGTGACCTGGAAGATCAGAAAGAGAATTATTAGCCCAACTTAAAAAATAAAAAAATGACATGCATAGAGCAAGAGATTCTAGGGGAAGGTTTATAGCTAAAGCCAAGAGTTCGATTTTCACAACTCCATCTTCTTCAAGGCATAGACCAGATTCACCACCATATACCCCTAGCCTTAAGATTTTTGGAAGTCAAGGAACAGCTGAATTAGAGGATTCTTTTATACCACCTACTAAAACCTACTTAGAAAACAAAGAGACTTTCTCTCATCCTTCCTTGGTAGAAGAACTAGAGGACTATAAGGACTCTAAAGAAACTATCATGGCAGAGGAAGTAATAAATAGAGGTGGAGGTAGAAGAGGAGGAAACAATGGAGATAACAATGGTGAAGGAAATATAGAAATAGGGAAGGAAACAATTTGCTTGGATTCCCTATAATTGATGAGGAAACTCATGCAACAATGAAAAATATCTCACCATCTGTTCTCCCTAACTTTTATGGATTGCGAAGTGAAGATCCTGAAACATTTCTGTTTGAGTTTGAAGTAGTGTGCCGAACTTATGACTATATGGAAGATTCTCAAAAACTCAAGCTGTTTCCTTCAACATTGAAGGGATCTGCTTTGAAATGGTTCATGGGATTAGCCACTCAATCTATCAGGACTTGGAATGATATGAAACAAACATTTTTGGATAGATACTTGGACTATTGTATGCCCATCAATCACAAGGATGAGGTATTCAAAATGATGCAAAAAGAAGATGAAAATTTGGAAGATTTACTTGAAAGATTTCAATACAACTTGAAAAGAGCAAAGATGAACAACTTAGATGATGAAACCTTGAAAGCCCTCATATTAAAAGCCATTAGAGATGAATGGATAGATATTTTAAACATGATGGGGAAAGGAGACATTTCTCAACTTCCACTTCGTGATATAACATAACTATGTGTCCATCTCTCAAGAGGAAAATCTAAAACAGGAAAAGGGCCTAGGGATCCTTCTCTTATTAGGGCTAAAAAATCTGCAACTGGATCAGTAAGTAGGGCAAAGATTGGTAATATGCTTGATGAGTTCAAAACTGATATCTTAGGGAGCCTTAGTGAACAACTAGACACCCTTAAAATTCAAAACAAGCAGAAAGCAGAAACAGATGCTTTAGCCATCTTTTGTCCGAAATGTAGGAAGAAACATGCTTTAAAGGAATGTCCCTTGGATGCAAAAGTTGTAGAAACATGTATGATTTGCTCAGAAAATCATGAGATCAAGGATTGTCCTTCAATTCCTGGACTCAAAGCTGTTTTTCAAGAAGATCCAAACTCAGTAGAATCTCTCTGTTTTGTCGCAAGGAGACCTTGGCAGGGACAACAATCTCAAGGGTTTAATAACCCTATGAATATTCAAACCCCACCAAATTGGAATCCTTGGCAACAACCTTGGCCCCAACATCAAAATTCATATCAGCCATGGGTACAAGGGATGCAAAATCCTTATGGGAGATTTGCTCAATTTTATCAATATCCTCCATCTTTTAAAAATCAACAAGCTCCACAACTTCCAAACCCAAATCCACAACTTTCATTTCCATTTCCACAACAACAACCTTCTCAACAAAATCCAAATCCTCAACTCATGCTCCCATATCAACAAAAGACAAATCAACTTCCAGCTCAGCCATTGCCAAATCCTAACAATAAGAATCCTCAGAATACTTACATGGTAGAAGGACAACAATTTCCTACCTATATGATTGTTCCTCTCAACGATGTACAACTCAGATCTGGTAGAGTTTTAGAAAAACCTTCTATAGATATTCAAGAGAAAGATACCTCTGAGGAGGACTCTCTTCAAGTCAATAAGGGTTCTGAGGAAGAATCTCTTCAAAATTCAAAAATTCAAAAATAAAAAGAAAAGTTAACATCCACAACTCCTATAGTTGAACAACCTGTATCTTCATCTACACCTCCTTTTCCGGAAAGACTACAAATTGATAAGGGGGTGGAAAAACAAATCTTGTTGCCTAACTATGACTTTCTAGATGAATTGAAGAATGTTTGTATCAAAATTCCATTGCTACAAGCCATTCGAGAAATTCCTATTCTAGCAAAAACCATAAAGGAGTTGAGTTTCAAAAAACCAGGAAGGAAGCTAAAGGACACAAGAAGAATCCACCTGGTAGGAAAGATTGCAGACATTATGATGGGAAAAATTACCATGCAGAAGTATGTAGATCCAGGAAGTCCAATTGTGAAGACACATATAAATGGGATAGAAATTCCAAACACATTGATTGACTTAGGGGCTGCTATCAACATTATGAGTAGACAGACTATGGAACAGTTAAAACTTCCTAACCTTCTTTTTACACCTACTTTATTGCAACTTGCAGATCGATCGGTTATTAAACCAGATGGTGTATTAGAAGATATTTGAGTCTCCTTAGATTCTTGGGAATATCCAGTAGACTTTATGATTTTGACTCCCAAAAGTAATCTAGGAGGACATCCAATTATCTTAGGAAGACCTTGGCTGGCCACGGCTGATGCTTTTATTAGTTGTAGATCTGGAGACATGTACATTTCTAATGGTAATTCGACAAAGAAATTCAATTTGTATCCTCCAGCAAGAGCAATCACAGAAATAGGAGACAATGAATGGGTCGATGATGAGAACACTATACAACCTGTCTTTACCATTTCTGAAATTAGTGAGGATAGTCAAATTCTAAACACATTAGAAAATTTTGAGACATCTTCAGAATATGACTCCACACAATTTCAGTTGGAATCTGACATAGAATATTTATCATCAAGACAAATGTCTCTTTACTCTATGGAAAAGTTTGGTAATTCTGCTATTGAGATTTTTCCAGAAAAGACATTGAATATCAACAAACATTTGGAGAAGTCACAACAAGAAGAACTAACCAGAATCTTGCAAAAACATTCTACTGCATTTGCATGGGAGTATACTGACATGAAAGGTATTGATCCTAAGACTTGCATCCATCATATATATATTGAGGAAAACATTAGACCAATCAGACAACCTCAAAGAAGGATGAATCCAAATCTTAGGGAGATAGTGAAAGAAGAGCTCCAAAAACTTCTCAATGTAAACTTTATTTATCCAATTTCAGATAGCCGATGGGTTTCTCCTTTGGTTATAGTACCTAAAAAAAATGGTAAATGGAGGGTATGCATTGATTACAGGGAATTGAACAAAGCAACTTTGAAGGATCACTTTCCTTTGCCTTTTATTGATCAGGTATTAGATACATTAGCGGGTAAAAAGTACTTTTCATTTTTGGATGGTTTTAGTGGCTATAATCAAATACAGGTAGCACCTGAAGATCAAGATAAGACCACATTTACTTGTCCATGGGGAACTTTTGCCTACCGAGTGCTTCCTTTTGGGTTATGTAATGCACCAGCAACATTCCAAAGAGCGGTACTAGGAATTTTTTCTGATCTAATCCATGATTGTGTAGAGGTTTATATGGATGATTTTACAGTTTATGGTAATTCATTTGAAGAGGCATTAGAAAAATTGGAAAAATTCCTTATAAGATGTAAAGAAACAAACCTTTCATTAAGCCATGAAAAATGCTTTATGATGTTTACTGAAGGTATTGTTTTGGGGCATCATATTTCAGGAGATGGGATTAAAGTTGATAGATCAAAAGTTGAAGTCATCTCCAAGTTGCCTATTCCAAATTGTCAAAGAGATGTTAGAAGTTTTATAGGATTTACTGGTTACTATAGAAGATTTATAGAAAACTTCACTAAAATAGCATCTCCACTCTTCAAATTGCTTACAAAAGACTGTGAATTTAAATGGGATCCTGATTGTCAATCAGCTTTTGAAACTTTGAAAGCAAGAATATCTGAAGCACCTATCTTGAGAGGACCAAATTGGAAACTTCCTTTTCATATTTCTACAGATGCTTCAGACACAGCTCTTGGAGCTGTGTTGGGTCAAAAAGATTTAATTCCTTATGCCATTTATTACACCAGTAAAAATTTGACTCCCACAGAGTTGAACTATACTGTGACTGAAAAAGAGTTTTTAGTTGTTGTTCATGCAATTAATAAGTTTAGACATTACATAACAGGCTATGAAACTTTTATTCATACTGACCATTCTGCAATTATATATTTAATGAACAAACCTGTTACTAATGGCAGAGTGACAAGATGGCTTTTACTTTTGCAAGAATTCAATATTACTGTGTTGGATAGACCGGGAAAACAGAATACAGTAGCTGATTTCTTGTCTAGGATTCAGAATACTAAAGAAGATTCTCCTGTAGAAGATAAGTTTCCTGATGAATATTTGTTTGCGGTAACTATTAAGACCCCTTGGTATGCAGATATTGCTAACTATTTGGTTACAGGGAAACTACCTTCACATTTATTTCCAAGAGAAAAACGAAAGATTATTCGGGAGAGTTCAAAATATTCATGGATTTCTAACGAATTGTTTAAAACAGGGCCAGATCTTGTGATCAGAAGATGTGTCAGGGAAGATGAAATGCCTGATATTCTTAAGGAATGTTATGATGAACCATGCGCGGACACTTTGCAGACAAAAGGACGGCCTATAAAATCCTTTCCTTGGGATATTATTGGCCTTCCCTCTTCAAAGATGCAAAACAATATGTCAAAAGGTGTGATAGCTGCCAAAGAGTAGGGAAACCTACCCTTTCAAATGAAATGCCATTGCAAACACGGGTACTCATTGAACCCTTTGAAAAATGGGCTTTAGATTTCATTGGACCTATTAATCCACCATCTAAGCAAAAGAAGTATATATTGGTTTGTACTGATTATGTTACTAAATGGGTAGAAGCCAAAGCATTAGTATCTGCTACTGAAAATTCAGTTGTTCATTTCTTTATGAGGATATTTTTACTCGCTTTGGTGTTCCAAGAGAAATTGTGACAGATCAGGGGAGCCAATTCACATCCAATTTGGTGGAGAAGTTGATGGAAGAATACAAAATCAAACACAGAAGATCTACTCCTTACCATCCGCAAGCAAATGGTCAAGTGGAGTCCACAAACAAAGTTCTTGAAAGTATCATCACCAAAACTGTTCATCTACATAGAAGAGATTGGGCAGAAAGGCTTCCGGAAGCCTTGTGGGCCTACAGAACTACATGGAGGAATACAACAGGACATTCTCCCTATGAACTTGTTTATGGGAAAGAAGTCTTGCTCCCCATTGAGTTCCAAGTCAAGGCCTTCAAGATAGCAGTTCAGTTGGGGATGGACTTATCAGAAGCCCAAAAGCATAGAATGGAGCAGTTGAATGAGCTAGATGAGATCAGACAAGAAGCAATTCTAAGAACTGATCTAGTTCAATATCAAAGAACTAAATGGCATGACAAATATATCAAAAAAAGAAGTTTCAAGAAGGAGATTGGACATTGTTATTTGATTCCAAGTTTAAAGATTTTCAAGGGAAATTTCAGACTCATTGGCTTGGGCCATATGAGATTGACAAAATCTTTAGCAATGGAGCTGTAAGAATCAAGACCATTGATGAGTTTCAAACTCCTCTTATCGTGAATGGCCATAGATTGAAAGTTTATCATAAGCCACTCTCAAAAGAGGATTTTGTCAAGATGTTTCAAGAAAGTTCTGCAATCAGGCTGGTACAGAAGAATTCTTCTTCTCCACCAGCCTAGCTTTTGTTTTTCAGTTAAAAAAAAAAAAAAAAAAATGGTATAAGCCTGAAAACCAATCATTGATTGCCAGTCTTATGCAGAAAATATAGGGTGAAAATCAGGGACACCTGACACTCTATATTTTCCAAAAAAAATCTCTCTTTCATTTCATTTCATTTTACCACCCACTCCATTTCATTTCACTTCATTCCATTTCATTTCATTTCATTTCACTTCATTCCACTTCATTTCATCCATTCCATCAATAAAAATCTTTTTTATGACCATTTCCATCTGGTCATTTGGCATTTGTTCATTTCTATTCAACCAAGTAATAGCTGTGTCAGTTTCCGCAGCTGACATCTGTTTCCGCAGCTGACTCCAGTTTCCGCAGCCAGAAGCAGATTCCGCAGCTACTACTCTGCTTTCAAAGAGAATGTACAGTTAGATGTTATTGCCATAATTATGAAATAAAATGCAGGTGAGAGGATCAATGGAGTATTCAAGACACCAATGGAGATCAATCAGTTGAAGACCAAGGGCAAAAGCAAAGATTCCAAAGGTATGAATAAAATTTATTTCAAATAGTATTGAAAAACACATTTTTATATAGTTTTAAACCATGAGCTCTATCCATTACGCGCAATGATTATATTGACAGTTCCGTAACCTTTCACGATCTCCATGTTATCCTCTTGCATTCATTCACAAACGGTTTCATCATTGAAATTCCAATTTTCACTCATGTTCCAATATCCCACCGGAGATAATGAGACGTATTTGATTTGACTAAGGACTCTTGCAGCCGCATAAATTCATAACCGTTGATTGAAACGTGTTCATATTTAATTGCGCAGCCACCAAAATTCAAAACGTTGCCGAATGTGTTATACTTTGTTAACCTCTTTGTCGTGTCTCTGCCATGTTTACAAAACCCCACTCTACTCATTCTCACTCCCTGTTTCACTCCATTTCGTTCCTTTTGCTCATTCTCACTCCCGTATATCTACCCACAGTCTAACTCCATTCCGTTTATGGTGCTCATTCCCATTTTATGATACATCCCCACAGTCATTGTGCTCGATCCTGTGTATTCAATCGTTCCATTTCCACTTAAACCCTCACGAAGGCAAATTTGTGAAGCACAGAAGAGTGAAATGGGTAAATTGCTAAGGGCAGAGCCGGAAGGACCGAAGTTTATAGAGGGATATCCGCAAGCAAAAGAGATATTAAAGAAAGAAAAATGGCTGCGTTTTATTCAGAAATTCAGAGGTTACCACAAAGAAGTTACGAAAGCGTTTGCAAGGTCATTTGATGGCTCGGAAGCAGAAATTGGAGACCTCAAGTTTTCGGTCAATGAAGCATCAATAGCAACAGCCACAGAACTTCTTCAGGAGGGAGAACGTTGGTTCAAAAGTAAAAGCATCAATGATGAGGCATGGAGAACAATTCTACGAAACCAAGGTATGGACATAACTGTTTTCAAAAGAGGAATCCCTGTGCATGCAATAAAAGAAGAATGGGCCACTTTACTACTAATTGTTCAGAAATTCATTACATGTGAAGGCCGTTTTGGGTCTATGTACATGTACCATACCAGGCTATTGATGAATTTTCTAGAAAACCAAACTCTCAATCTCCCTTATTTTCTATTCAATAGCTTGAAGAAAATGGTTGTGACTGTTCAAAAACACTTAGGAGATGTAGAGCCTCATCTATATCACCATGGCCTTATAAAAATTCTGATTGAAAAGGAGCTAAAAGGAAGAAAAGACACATGGGAACAATTTCTAGTTAGAAATTTCTTTGAGGAACCTCAGGAAATTCCTGAAGGTAGTTCAATAAGAAGGAGTAGAAGAAAAAGAATAAATGTTGAAACCCAAATTACTCCTACTCAGGAAATTCCCGCAGCTAGCACAGCAAAAAGAAGTAGAAGGAAAAGAACAATAGATGAAATCCAAAATACTCCTACTACTACTATGAAAAGAACTGATAGGGAAGAGAGATTGGTAAAAAGGAAGAAGAAGGAAATCAAGGGTAAGAAGCCAATAATACCAAAAGGGAAAGAAACTATTGAGGCTGTACATAAAACTCCTTCTTCTTCTGAAAAAGATCATCAAATACTATCTGAAAGATTAGTTTATCTTCAAAAACAGTCATCTATATCCAAGAAGGCAGAGAAAGGAAAACAAGAACAAAAGGGTAGTGTACCACAGCGTGTGAGGAGAAGCAGCAGGCTTAAGGGGAAATTGAGAAAAACGCAAATTAAGGGTCCTAATTTCATTGATTTGGGTGAGGAGACATCTGAACAGTCCCCAACTGACCATAGTCCATCTCATTCAGTTAGTGAACCTGGTTCCTTTCATTCCCAATCAGACAATGAGCATACTCCATCTTATTCTCAGCAAAATATTGATGTAAGCCCTCCTCGGCCAGATTTTGAACATAATTCTCCTTTACAACATTTTGGGGACAGCCCAATGAAAATGACACCGGAAGTAGACCCCAAGCAGCAGGAGGTATATGACTATATAGAATCCTTGGAAAAGGCAGCCAAAGGTCCAAGTACTTCTTCCATTCAGCCACATACATTGCAGGATGATTTAGTTCAATCATTAAAACAGGAAATTTTTGAGCTGGAGCTTTTAAATAGGCACATCAAAAATGAAAATGAAACATTGAAAGAACAAGGCAAGTTGGACAAGATCATCCATGATAATACTATGTTACATTTGGGAATATGGCAAAAGAAGAATAAGAAATTGAAAAGGAAATGCCAGAAATTGAGCAGAGCACTTGTAAATATCAAATTTAGATGCTTAATGAAGAAACCCAGAATGATGGCAGTACCAAGGAAGAAGAGAAGAGGATTGGATGTGCTGGCTGAAGTATCAAGGCACATGAACTGAACAAGAGTATCAAAATTTTGGTTGCATGAGGACATGCAACACCTTCACAGTGGGGGTATGTTGAGTCCCAAATTTGCATCTTTTCCATACACTTTTCCATACCTTTTTCACTCACCTAAACCTCCCAAATTGTCAATATCATGTGCAAAAGAGAATCTAACATGGTTTTTAATTATATTTTTGTGTTTGCTATTTGATCTAGATTTTGTTCATTCAACTGCGGAATCTTGCCACTTTCCGCAGCTGCTGCAACTTTCCGCAGCTATTTTGTGAAACTCTATGCTACAGGTGTCTACAAGGGAAACGAGCCACATGGGCAGGTCAGGAATGACGTGGACATGGTTCGTGTCCTATTAGTTCAAGCAAACTCATCCAAAGAAGCCGCGGTCAAAGGCGTCCACATGGAAGTCAACCATGGAGTTTCATGTCGGCCGGACTCTGTTTCGTGTCACATGAAGATCCATACGGCCGTTTCTAAGCCTGCGGAGGATAAATCGACATCTGTACAGGGCTCTAGAGTCGAATTCAAGCATCCACCTCTCGTAGATTCACTTTCCAACACGGCCATACTCCTATATCCGTGGACGTAGTGGTCTACGTGCTCTCTACTAGCATGAACTTTAGGAGACAGTTATAGTTTGTTGTTATATATAGTGCGTTTGCATACGCATATGAAGTTAGTTGATGTTAGTGAATGTAGTCTCTGTTATCTTTTAGTCTGCTCTGTAGTGATTACGCTGCACTTGTGCCGTAACATTACCATTCTGTAATGAACTGCTTTTTAATATGAGAAGACTCTGTTTTTCAACATAATTCGTGTTTGAGGACCGTTGCCAAGGCTGATGTAGAGGGCCCCTGCTCAGCTAAGGTTTTGTGTATTAGTGTATAATTTTAATTTCATTCCATTGTGTCATAATCCATTCATATGTCCATATATTGCATTTGTTTCATTTCTGTTTATACATTTCCATAATTTCCATTTCATTTATGTCTTTCATGTTTTATGATCGTTAATCACTGATCAGTGTTCTTGTTTCAGGTTATAGATAGGCAGCTCGGGCATTTTTATAGCTTTTTGACTAATGACATGGATCTAACATTGTTCTGCTGCTAGTTTGCTTTTCATAGCTTTTGTTTAATTTCAGTCTTGCT